>JAVJIF010032320.1:0-307401 GCA_038442645.1 Agave tequilana
ACTAATGTGCATGCATGCTCTAGCATTAGAACTACTAAAGAACATGCATGAACTAAACTTCTACATATAACCAACCACAAAGATTAATAAAAATTGAAGAAACATCTCAGCTAGAGTTAGTCTTGGATTAGGAAATCCAAAATCATAACAAAAGTACCCACAAAATAATTACAAGTAATCCATTTATGTGAAGGGGAAACAGAAAGAACAAATAATAATAGTTGAACCTATTAATGGATGGCCAATTGATTTCTCAATAATCTGAACTTATATGCCTATGAATATTCATGACACATGTATGTAGGGAATAATATGCCTGGTGAGTGACTTGTCTGTAGAAAAAACATTTGAAGAATTATTAAAGCTAGCCAAAGAGAAAAACACAAATTAATAATTTTTGAGTTATTGAGGATCATTTGATGCTAGAATTTGTTTTGCTTGCAGAAAATTACAGCGGAGATGACTGATCATGTATATTTACCAAATACTATTTTCTTGATTGAGAGAAAAATTGTTCGGCAAGAAACCAGCCCCTCCCTGGCTCGTTCACGCGTTTTCATTATCTTTTAACAAAATTACTAGAGTGCGGCAAAGTACCTAAGACATAACACAAGCACCTTAATCTCAAACAAGATCGATATGCCATAGCAAATTAAGCATAAAGAGAAGGAAAACCCCTTAGGTTGAAAGCATGCACGGTCTAGATATTCGGTCCCATAACACAAAAACTGATATGATCTAATATCCATTTGAGAGAAAAATCTAACTTTAAATATCTTGAATATTTATTACCAAACTATTATTATATTCGTCATAAATTTTATTTATTTTTTATCACTATTAATAGATACATCTCGCAGTTCTTTATTCGATATCCCTATATTTATACTATCAGGGCCATACTCCAACTTCCAAGTCATAGACAATATCTACAATAAGTTCCTTTTGCTAGTTATCTATTGATAAATCTTCTTCTTCTTCTTTTCTTCTTCTTCTCTTCTTCTTCTTGAGTTGAAATTCAACTGTATGTAGCTTAAGAATGCAAAATGCTCGTATTTGTGGTTTATATAATTGTGAGTTTGATACATAGGCCTAAAATTAAGTATCAAGTGCATCAATGTGGTTTTTTGAAACCTCGCCTAAAGTATTTTATCAAGAACACTGTAGTTTTTCAAAAAGAAGTACCTGATTTTATGAAGTGCAGACTCTCACTGCCTACTTAAATCTCCTGTTTTCCGCCCTTTGATTTGAAACTGCTTAAATCTATTGTTTCACTCAAGTCATGCTAGCTGGATAATTCACAGAACTAGTTTGCTTATATACATGATCTGCTACCAATTTTTTCTCCTCCCACAAAATATCGTTTATTTTTTTTCGAGGGACTACAAAATGTCATTAGTTGTGTATTTGAATCCACTGATCAACCCCATGCTTTTGTCAAGCCAACTTTATGGTCCATAAGTTTTTCATACAAGACTTTTCTTTTTTGATAATTCATATATACATGACAAATTAACTAGTTTTATGTATATAAATTACTTACACCCTTTTGAATACATATTTGTAAACCAAGAAACGCAAGCATTGATGTAATATACACATGTGAGCTTCTATGTAATTAACAATATAATCTATAAGAATGAAGCTATTTGGATCATACGTTACACACAACATGCAACTTAGATAAATATGAAGTATTTATGTTATATTTATTTTTTTGAAAAATAAAATAAGAATTGAACCATAAGAGATCAAAAAAAAAAAAACATAATTAATATATATTCTATACACATTTCACTCCAAAAATAAGTCAAAATTGAAGCATACATTATTTAGGGAAGAGTCTGCCGGCTCATTCAAAATTCACCTTTGTCGACAATTCATCTTTCAAACAATACAAGGAACGAGAAGAGTTTAAATCTAGAAAAATTCTCTAAATATAATTATTTGGACTTTAAAGGGGGCTACTCTTGAAGATGAGAGGTTGAATGTGGTGAAAAGCATGAAGGCAAATTAAAAGGGATACATGAGAATGAAATAAACTCTGTAACATAATGTGTCCCCTCTTTCCCATGAACAGAGAAATTATATCTACTCTGGGGAGTTCAATTAAGTAGAATATCTCATTAATATTTTAAAATTTTCACTATTAAAACAAGCCTGCAAATTTCCATATAAAATGATCAGGATGAAGTTTTGTTAGGCAGCAAAGGGCAAATCCATAGAGTAATTAGGACAGCAAGAATCTAGTCAAATGTCTACCTAACTTTTAGCATCAACTCAAGAGACACACATTTAGTCACACAAGAAGAAACCCTACATCCCACTGATGAAGACATGCAGTCAAAGATCATGTGCAATCAAGACAATCTTTCCCCAAGGTTTCATGTGGCTTTTGAAAGATTGGATATAGAAAAAAAAAACACTTCAATGTCCTATTGAGGTATAATATATACTTATAGATAATAAGTACAAAGTAGAAACTAAATCAAAGGAACAAAGTACTTTGCCATTACCTTCCCTTTTGGCAAGTACTAACAAGATCTCACCACACTACCCTCATATGGTCAGATCTAGAGTACTTGCCACTCTTTCATGCCCCCCTATTATATTGCCATCTTCTTGATGATCATTCAATTTCCCAAGCTTTGAGTCCTTCTCAACATCTCTAGGACACCTCTCTTGCCTTGAAGGAGAGAACAAAGAGAGGGTTTAAACTACTATCCACTTCTTCTTCCTCCCAATTCCTTTCTCTCTTCGCCTTCTTCGATCCAATATTGAGTGATAAGTCCAAGTCTAGCCCTCGGTCATGATCATCGTCTTTCCATCTAACCGTGTCAGAATTGCCTGATCGTGATACAAAGTAGGGCTCTACTTCTCTTGATCTCATGGCCAATTTCTGATCATTGAGCCATTGCAACTCCTTAGATGGTTCATGCAATTCGACGCCACTATCTCGATCATTGAGCACAGGTCTAGCCCTGTGGAAATCTCGGCCATGCATTACCGATCTGTTGCAGCTTCCGAAGATCATTTCCGCAGCTGAATTATAAACTCTTGATCCAATAGTAGCACTGTTGGCCCTATCAAGGCATCTATCATGCAGCCAATATCTATGACTATGCCCACCCCAAGAGGAGTCCCCATATCTGGTTAAAGACCAAAAGATATATTTTCATAAGATTGCTCAAACAAAACAACTTTTTGCAAATTTTATGTGCTTCATCAATAACTTTGATTAGTACCTTGAATTGGTGAAAGGCCTTTGATGAACGCCATGTAGCAATGGAAGTTGGCTTAGAGTGCTAATATATTGCTCCCTACCTCTGAGCTCACTCGTTGGTTCGCCAATAACTGCGATTAATTTCATCAAAAATTACAGAGAAACTAATTTCAGAATTCTACCTTAATTAATATGAGTTCACAACAAGAATTATCACTTTGAGAAATTTCATACCTTGGCCAGAATCATCAATCTTCTTGCTTCTATACATCTGGTAACCAAAAAAAGGTGGGGGGTGGAGAAGAATTATGTAGATAAGTTGAGCAACATTATTCACATGTATGGTGTGAAAAATAACTGAATTCGTGAGATTATAATTTATACCTGCAAGTGACTCTTGACATGGGCTATGTTGAGGCCTTTAACATTCATCAATTGGAGAACAAGCTTAGGGGTTGCTCCTGACCCACAAAAAAAAAAAAAAAAAAGTTTGGAAAAATAATAAATTTGGGCTCTACTGTAAATCAAATTGAACATAAAATTAGTAGCATGAAAGAGATTCTATGTCTACTCACTGTCTTGGCCGCCGAGCCTCTCAACGGCGTGAACGAAGCAAAGGTGGAGGTCCGGTGTCCACCGCAGCCTTGGGGTCTTGGATCGATTGTACTGACGCACGGATCCCCCGGAGCTGGCCTTCCTCTCGCTCTCCTCCGCCGTGCTATTGCTCGAGCTCCCTCCATTTCTAGGGTTTCCTTCTTCCTCCTCATCCTTAATATCAGAAGAATGATTTGTCGAATTCTCCGAGCTCCTACTCCCCATAACTCCACCTTCTACTTTCTCTCTATCTCTTATAGCAAGCTAGATAGATAGAATGAAAAGAGAATGAGAGGAGAGGGTATCGGGGATAACTCTAGCCCTCTTCTTGAATTGTCTTCATTCTTTGTGATGCAATAATTCTTGGACTACTGCAAAAGAGGAGGCCTCAGCAAACACTGAAGAGGCGATTGATGATGGGTTCATCATCAGCAGATGAACCCAGCATCACACCATCTTTTCGCTGACACAAGATGGTGGGAAAGAAACAAGGTCGAAGCTACCAAAAGCAAAATGAAAAACCCTAACCCTAAGACTAAGAGACAAACTCCTCTCTCTCTCTCTCTCTCTCTCTCTCTCTCATTTCCGTTTTTTATCTAGCCAGAGCCAGTGCATCATGCATGCATCAATCATACATCATGCATGCATGTGAGTGAAGCATGCATTATATTGGGGGAAAATACTTACGGACCCCAAGTTTGATATTGATTAATTTCAAAGCCAATAGTGTTTCTTTAAATACTAAAAGGATTTTTTTGTCCCAACAAAGGAAAATATTGCTCAATTTGCAGGGGACGGTACAATCACCCAACTTACGAAGCTAATCATTCTTTTTGGAAAGTAAAAAAATGAAATTGATTGCAATACACAGCAGTATTGTGTTAGGTACATTGTAATAAAATTAGAACTATCTATAAATCAAGGATGATTATGACCGAGTACTTTCAAAATATTCAAAACAAAATAAATTTGAATCCTCTCATCTGCATATTAAGATGAGTCGACGATCCAAGTTAAAACAATTTCAACATTTGAATTGCACTGCTAATTATTTTCTGTTCGTAGAAAATCTATGCGAATCCTACAACAGTTTGGGTTGAATCATGACCGGAAAATTATTTGGTTTAAGAAAATTGACTGGGCTGACTGGATATTGTGAGCCGTACTTTCATTAATACATGGATTTAAAACTAAATCAGTCTCGAACGGCGGGTAGGGGAACAATTTTCCCTATAGAGAGTGACGAAGCCGGTGCATGAAAAGAGTGCAATATTGATACAAGCTGTCGGTGATGCCGACCCAAAGAAATAGAGAGATGAGTCGATAAATGTAGTCGCACTCACGGATTCGTCCATGTTTAATTGACAACAAATTGGAAAAAGAGGCAAACGAGTGTGTAAACTAAAGACTAATGGGGACCAGCCACCCGCCCACGCACCCACGCGAGTAACTCTCAACCATTGCGAGTTGGACAAGAGTTAAATTTGGGTGGGCACTTACTTTTAGTTATGGTGAATTAACTTACTTCCACCACTTTTGATGCCCTTTTTGTCAACGGAATTTGGACATTAGTTTTTTGGCCTTTAGCCTGCGCATGACTGATGTAAGTCCATTTCAGGAGCGTAGAAGTTAGTGGGAAC
The DNA here is from genome assembly GCA_038442645.1 of Agave tequilana. Taxonomy (NCBI): domain Eukaryota; kingdom Viridiplantae; phylum Streptophyta; class Magnoliopsida; order Asparagales; family Asparagaceae; genus Agave; species Agave tequilana. The sequence goes on from JAVJIF010032320.1 coordinate 5,458, forward strand.
ATGAAAGTGGCTGGATTTTATTTCGCTTGAACTTGGAATTTTCACTAGTTTTCAAAATGGTGGGTCCCATTAATATGATTTGTTGTGGTTTCTGGAGATCCAATACTAATCACCAAGATCAGAGTAACAATGCCGCAAAAATAATTACGAATCAATGTAGCACGAACACAAAAAATCAAGAGAAACACAAATTTTAACGAGGGTCGGCAATTAACCTACGTCCTTAGGGCAGAAAGGAGAAGATCTTATTCAAAAACTGAGTTACAAGGATTATAAATTGATCCGAAGATCTAACTGATTAAGATTGATCTAAAGTAGAGAAACTACGTACGCAATTTGCCGTAGAATTCCTCTCAAATAAACTATCCACAGAACTCTCCAATTCTCTCATTACAATTTGGGTATAGAAACCCTGCTTAATAGTCAGAGATTCTCATAGAAAAAGGAAACTAAAAGTTCTGAAATGATTCTGAAAATGAATCAGAAGCCAAATAGGAAACTTGCAAAGCTGACTTGTAGTCGACCGCCCGGTCGACCACTAGACCAAATTGGTCTGAGCTTCAAAAAATTGCTCTCGGGTCCGACTACTCTTCAATTTTCAAGTTATGGGTTAGTCGACCGCCATGCTCCTTCTTTCCATTGTGCATGTTTGTGCACGTCGGTCGACCGAGCGCGATCGACCAGCCTGTTCCTCTGTGCGACCTTATGCTGCTTTGATGCTTTGGTCTGCTAAACTCTAAATCTCTGAGCTACCTCCGACAAGAGTTAAAAAAAACTCTATCAATTAGATTTTAGATCTTCTCCCCATAATTCTCCACCTCTGTGAAGATTTCTCAAATCTGAGCGGAACATCATGAATAACCAATTTCAGCTTAGCAACCGGCTGCACCATTATGGCCGCCTATGTGTCCCTTGCCCATGGGATCAAACCATATGTAGTTCATCCAAACAAGCTCCAAAAAGCTCAATCACCAACTGAAACCAAATCTGTAGTAACGCCTAACTAGCTGAGTCATATGGATCTCTTCATCACGATCATCATGGAAAGCATGACTTTCAACTTGAGCTGATCTAACTCACCAACTTGAAATCCACGCTTCTTCACAACCCACTTTTGTGAATGCTTCTTCGTTCTTCTAGTTGCAATCAAGCCAACATTTTTTTCTTCAACATATTCAGCATCCAAACTGGCTATATGATCCCACTTGGTGTCACATCCGGTGAGATCCCAAATAATACTAAACCAACTGGAGAATGTGGTAGTAGCATCATCCTCCACCCACTTTAATACCTCGTTGGTCACTCTCCACTTACTAAGAGTTAAGCCTCAACATTGAAGCCTCAACAAACGTAATATACCTGCTCAAGACAAACTGCTTGTGTTTGTTGTCCCATAACTTGTAGCATTCCAAATTTTTTTTGACACCCAAAAATACAGGCTACTTTGCTCGAATCTAATTTACCTTCTTTGACATGAAAGTAGACGGACATCGAAATATCCTTAGTAAATCATAGTCCTGAGCAACTTCACCTGACTAAATTTCTAATGAAGTTTTACCTCTTATCACAGATGATGGAAACACATTCATGAGATGTCCTAGTATATACCAAAGCCTCAGCCCAAAGCTACTTGTCTAATTGTGCAATAGATAACAAGCATCGAACCTTCTCCAGCAAGGCATAATTCAACTTTTTAGCCCCCCTTAATCTGTTTATGAGCTGTGAAGTGCATATCAATACCATTTATTTTGGCCAAATTGTAGGAACTTATCCCTCATGTACTTTCTAACATTATCAAATTGGAGTAATTTGATCTTCCTATCAGTCTGTTTCTCTATCAACTTTTTTCACTTTGAACAATTCTAGAATTTCAAGCCTTTGTCTCTTAGGGTATACCCAATAATGTCTAGAGGAATTATCTAAAAGAGAGACAAAATACCTATGACCTCCAAGTGATGCAGTCTTGATCGGTCCCCAAACTTCCATATGAACCAAATCAAGAAGACCTTCGTGTGGTGAATAACGGTACCAAATTTCACCTTTGTCTCCTTACGCAGAAAACAATACTCACCAGACTCCAAATTGCAGGTCAATGCACTTTCCAATAATCCTTGTATCATGAATGCTTGTAAAGAATCCAAATCAACATGTCCCAGCCTCGAATGTCATAACCTAGTAGAATCATCATTCAAACGTTTTGAAGCTGTCAAATTTTCAGTAACTGCACTACCATTCAAATAGTACAAGTTATTGCGTCAAATGCCCTTTAGAACAACCAATGAGCCACCGAATATCTTGAGAACGCCTTCTCTAAGAGTCAAAAGCTTCAATTGGAATCACATTCTTCTTCAACTGAGGTATAAATCTCACATCCTTAACTTTCTCACCATCCCATCTGACAACTTAATGCGAACTGTGTGTGACCGTCACCGAACGTCACAACCCTCCATCTAGTTTTTCAAAACTATCAAATTACTCTCTTTCGGGACAAGTATGATAGGTAGCACCTGTATCAAAAAAATCACTCAGATTTCTCAGAATAGCAAATAGTAAGGGTGATAGAAGTGAAAATACAGATGAAGAGTAGAATGATGACTAAGTACTTGTACCATTTTGTGTTGGAATGTATAATACCACGTATTTCCGCACTCTGATGCATGTATTGTGTGTATTGATGCTTAGCGTACATACGTGAATGGTGTCATCGCCCTGCGTATGTACGTCGCAGTGGTTCCCCCCCGTACCTGTCGGATCGGGGCGCCACAGTTTCTCTTGCAGCTAATACCTCAGCTGATGTGCTAATAGAATACTCTTTATTTTTCTTCCTCAACTCATGATTCACAAGAGCAGCTAATTCCTCATTATAGCTAAGTAATTTCATACCATTGATCAAGAGTAGAATGAATGTCTCATACTCCTCATCCGAAAGAGAACTCAATAGCTTGTCCTTATCCTTAATCACATCTTCTACGTTAGCTAAATCTACAAGAAACTTCATGTAGTTGTTCGTGTGCTCGCTGATGAAAATCCCCTTCTTCAATTGAAGCGGTAAACCTCCTCTTAAGATGCAAGTGGTTTTCAATGCTTTTGTCAAATATTTGCTCTCTAGGATCTCCTAAATCTTCCTTGCAGAAGTTTCTGTCATCACATGATACTTTAGATATTCTGTCAAGCAAGATCTGATGACGCCACGTGTCGTCCAATTCATCTTTTTCCAATCCTTTTCTGAAATCTCCTCTGATTTGTTTTCTAACAACAAAGCATCTTTCAAATTTGATGTGATCAGTGCATTCATCACCTAGCATCTCCATGTAACAAAACTGTTCGTGCTATCGAACTTTACCACATTGATCTTCGCTTAGTGAATATTCATATTCTTCACCGTGGCTTGGTTGACTTCAGCCATATCCTCTAGAAAACCAAACAAACTATGTGGAAAACCCAGAAAATGGATCCAAAATAGATAAAGACTGAAACTTTACCTCCAAATGAGACCCTAGATGAGTTCTCGAATGATCTACTTCACTCAAACGAACTCCCCATGAACCTGGGAAGTTTCTGGTACCACTTGTTACATCTTTCATAGATCCAATACCAATCACTAAGATCAGAATAACAACGCCGCATGAACAATCACGAACCAATATAGCACGAACACAAATAACCAAGGAGAGAACACAAGTTTTAACGAGATTCGATAATTTGCCTACGTCTTCGGGGCAGAAGGGAGAAGATCTTATTCAAACAACTGAATTATAAGAGTTACAAATTAATCTGAAGATTCAACTGATCAAGATTGATTCAAAGTAAAGAAACTATGTAATTTGCTGTAAAATTCTCTCAAACAAACTAACACTAAAACTCTTCAATCTCTCATTATAATTTGGGTACAAAAACCCTGCTTATATAGCCATCTAATTCTCATAGAAAAAGGAAACGAAAAGTTCTGAAAATGAATCAGAAGCCAAATAGAAAACTTTTAGAATCTGACTTACGTCGACCGCCCGGTCAACTGGCTCCACATAGCGGTCGACCGCTAGGCTAAATTGGTTCTGAGCTCCAAAAAATTGCTCTCTCGGGTCGGTCGATCTGACAGTCGACCAATTGCTTCTTCAATTTTCAAGTTACGTGACGGTCGACCGCACTACTCCTTCTTTTCCTTGTGCATGTCGATCAACCAGGCGCGGTCGACCGGCTTGTTCCTCTGCGCTACTCTGTGCTGCTTTGCTGCATTGGTCTGCTGAACTCCAAATTTGTAGGTTGTCTCTAACAATAGTTAAAAAAACACTATCAAGTAGATTTTGGATTTTCTCCCACAGAAAATAGGTCTCATTTGTTTAGGATTAGTAGATGGTTCAACTCGGCAGACTTAACCGTGTAAACAATTCATTTCATTTGTAACTAACACCATAATCCACATGCTCGGCAAATTAGTAGATGGTTGAAATGATTGTGATTCAATTGATTTGTAATTAAAACCCTAACTCAGGTGTATTGCCTTCATAACTATTTTGCACTCAATAAAAGTAATAATTTTCCTCAAAGTAAGCAGACAGACATGGTACCAATTTGTTTATGAGACTCTTGTGACCTGAATAGAAACACTATGGTCTCGTATACCCACACTTATCCTCTAGTTTTCAAAAACCATTTTGACTAACACTCTTAAAAAGATTAAACCCGGGTTAATTTCTTAATGCATAAGACCTAGAATATATTGATTTATTATTTTCTATTAAATTCCTAAGTATAAACATTATATTGAGAACTACTTAATTTTATAGTTTTAATATTTATGCAAGCGTGTCATGGGGCTTAATTAATTACATTTCTTCAATCAAATAGTTTTCAAAATTAAAGAAGTTAGGTTATCAGGTTTTAGAAAACCTGATTCCTTGTTTCCCCAAATTTCTTCTCATCCAAAAGAGCTTAAAGCCTAGGGCATTTCTCCAAACAAAAATTGGGGACCATGAGGTTTCTTTTACACACGCACACAAAAACACACCATTCATATATCAAACTAATTGTGCTATATGTGAAATATCATAACCCTTTTGAGGGGGTTTATCACTACATAAAATTATAAAATTATTAAAGATTTGGGAGAATGCATGCATATAAAGAACCCATCAAACATTGGGACTATTTGATCTAAAATTTCAATTAATTTATTCCATTTATCAAGTGTCAACAAAGAAGGAATTCATGCATAAGCCCGGATCAAAGTCGGCTACATACAGAATTTCGCGGTCTAAAGCACCATTTGTCAGATTTAAGCTCACCCAAAAATGACTAAAGGACTGCATGGACCAAATCCAAGCTCCATAAAAGTCTACCTAACGTAGAGATAATACTCTCTCTCTCTCTCTCTCTCTCTCTCTCTCTCTCTCTCTCTCTCTCAGAGAGCATATATACGTCGATTAGATTTCAATTGGGTTAGGTTCTTGTTGGACTTTGTTGGCTCAAGTGTGTCATTATTCATGAGGTGATGAGAGAGGAACCATCTGGCCCATGATGCAAGATTATGCTTTTGTCAAGGTTTTTCTTGACTTCAACTGTAGCATGAGGAATAATTGAAAACTGACTTCAAAAAGAGAGAGAAACTTATCCAAAATCCTTCCTGGATTTTGGTTGAGGTATAAGATTCTACTGGAAGCTGAAGAAAAAAGTGATCACAAATGAACTAGGCATCTAAGCATCACTACAATGATTGAAAGAGGAACAATGCTAATCAGACTCGAGATCTGTAGACCCTGGATTCTAATTGAACGAGGGGGAATTAAAAAAAAACGCGAAACTTTCTTCTCTCTCCTCCCTCAGGACCACGTCACCTAGGTCTAGAGATCCGAAGTCCGAGTATCACTACTCTCAAACAACTTCTAGAAGTTCTTCAAGCCTGCCCCTTTAGCTCTATGCAATATGTGGTTGCCACATTGTAACTTTCTCTCTCTAGGTTAGAGATTCGAGACTTCAACTCGACATAGACATGCATACTTCCTCAACAAGCTCTCCTTAAAGAGCATCTTGCAAACATTTGGTAAGATCTACAAGCACTATACATAAATAACCCAAGCCCCATGTCAATTCAGTCTCAATCAAGCCTAACTCTGTCCTATCTCACCAAACCAATTAACAAAACATTAACATAAAGAAGTATTCTGCCAGATATAAAAACTTCTATATTGAGCATTGCTTGGAAGAACCAACTTGGATCCGAGTTAAGTCACCAGAGGTCTTCAGATTATTCAGTGGCTAGTATTAGTGAATTAGTTAATTAATCGTCGGCATGAAGGATTATTATATAAGAGTATCATATATCCATGTGTTTTGAATTATGTATAATTAATTATTGGACAAGTACGACCCCTTAGCATTGTTTTGCGATTAGTTCCTATAAAAAGATGATAGTTGTCATTATATGGAAGAATTTGTGCCAGTTAGGTCATGGGCATACATCTAATTATTCAGTTACATGATTAATTGATGAAATGAACAGTTAAATCACTGCAACATGTAGTGATGTCTGGAAATATCCTATATTTTACCCCAAAAGAATCATTTATCTATGCATTAATATATCAAAATTTAATGAATATATATGATAATGAAGATTATAAATTATATGAAATTTTCTGCTTCTTGTTGGGTGGAAAATGATCCAAACAATACTGGCAGTCCTGGAACTAGCTAGGTATATACAAAACTATACGTCATATACATCCTGGTTTCAAATACCGGTCGATTCTCATGTCTATAAGCAATATAATCGGGGATATCTGATACAAATATTAATCGACCAATTGTTTAATAACTGTCAACATTAGCGGCAAGAAATAGTGAACGCATGGAAGAAACTTTTGCAGCACTCAGTTTGTAGATGATGTGATTGGAGACGGGGTGGTTCAGATGAAATTGGCTGCAACAAGCAGAGGAATTAGTTGTTAATTAGTACATGAGCTCCCTTTTTATTTGCAGCCTAAATGATTCATGTCAATAGATCTAATTTGTTTGGTTCCAAATCTTCCTGAAGACTTGTCCATGTGATAGGCCAGCCCTAAAATGGAATTTTTTTTTTGCTTCAAAAAAAATTGGAATTCTTTTGAATGTGATATGTGTGTGCCTTTATAATCATAGGATTATATGTGAGGAATCCTATGAAACTTTCTGAAAAAGAGAAATTATCAGGAATAAAGAGATGGGCATTCTATCATTATCTCTAAAGTTCTTCAATTATTCTTTTGTTTTATTTTGACAATAAAGTTACTTATTGAACATAAAATATTTGGACACCTAGTATAGTCATTCATCCATTGAATAATTTTGTATAAAAATATGCATAGATAATTGGGTGTGAATTATGTATATGTTATTGCTGAGTCGGCGATAGTTTCTTCCAGGACCAAATGTTCTTACTAAAATAAGTCTCGTATTTTTATTCGTTTATACATTTTTCTAGTGAACAGCTATCTGCATCACCTCCCTATTTTATTTCATTTTGTTTTCATAATCTTCAGAGGTATGTTGCTTGCTTCTATCATAACCATAATCAGATGTTCCCTTTAATATACAGTTTTAGGTAAACATGTAATCATTGTATATTATTATCCAGAGATTTGATGGAATCTAGTTGATGTCTCAAAAGAATACAGTACTGTAATAAATAAGCAATTAGCAGTTGTAATTGCAAAAAAAAAAAAATCCCTAACTAAGAATTATTTCAATATTCTTTTTGAGGGGAATTATATTTCAATATTCTTAGACAAGTAATGCCCTTATTGAGCCAAAAGGGTTTCAAGAACATTCTTCAAACATGCAGGCCAGTTGAAAAAAAAATAGAGAGAAACAGAGAGCAAAAAGTAGTTCAACACCAAGAAGTTTAGTGAAGACCAATGCTATCAAAAGGTACAGTTTGTAGTTTCATGGACAGCAGGATATTGAACTACCCTACATAGAGAACTTATTATTAAAAACTCTGGTAGATCTGCACCTTTGAGGATTTATTATTTATTATTTATTATTTAACTTTTTTATTTTTAACAACCAACCACTTTTTCTACCACTTGTCAAAATATTTCTAACAGTTTTTAAAAATGTTTAATTGATTGATGCATGGCTTGGTGTGAAAAGATTCACTTTGCACATACAACAGGTAACAGGTCAACCACATCCATGATTTCAGTGAATGTGGAACTGAGAAAGAAAGCATGTCTGTAACTTTGCATCCCTCATCCATCATCACACATCACATCTCATCCACATCCATCCATCCATCATCATCATGGGTCATTAGACCAGCTCACTTGACCTCTTTATACACTCAACAATAATAGTATGTGCAAAACCTGGACAAGAAACATTGACAGCATATGAGAATGGGCCTTCAGTAGACTTTGCTTCTTGTGGGAAACTTTATGCAGCAATATCTGTGATTTTGATCATTCACCTGCCTTGTATTGGTGAGCATAAAGCTGGAATTCTTGATGAGTGACTGAATTTAATACAATTGTGTGCTTGTCATCATCATAGAAAATAGTAAGATCAGTTCATGTAACAACAGCTGTCTACTGAACAACAGATATCTGTAGGCAAGAATTAGCAGTTTGCTGACCAGAACTACTCAGAATTTGATACGATCACTGTTCTGGGGGCCATTCACGCAAATTATTTCTTCTAGATGAACACACAGGATCTCAAGTCTCAATTGCAAAACTCAAAAAAAAAAAAAAAAAAAATCTTAATTCATATGCTGCCAGCTGAAGGCAGGAAAACAATGAAATTCAGAGTTAAAAAGTGAAGAGCATAGTATAAGTTGAGATCAAACTGGAAACGAGGAACGAATCCATGACGAAGTTTTCCATCGACCCTACTCAATGGCCATGATTTTTACTCTCTTTAGTACTTTCTTTAGACCATCAACGGCACCTCTGGCAATAGATTAAAAAAAAAAAAAAAACATGATGGGCAGTAAGTTACAGGATCAAGAAACTCTTCAAATTTTCAAACATATCAAACTGGGGGGCAAAATAGATGCAGCCACTGAGACCCAGCAAGAGAGGTGAATCAATTTCTTTATTGAGTGTATCAAAAGTGGGTTTCTCGATCACAAGCAAGAAACTGAGTTTCTCCAACTGAAACACTTGTACTAAGATGGAGCAGAGAAGTTGAACTGTAAGCCACTCTTTGCCCGATCATGGTCAAATTGTCTCAGAATGTGACAGTAGTTTATCTGAAAGCAGAAACAAGGTCAGTTAACAGAATCTTTCTCAGAGGTCAAGTATACATTTCTGGGGAAAAGCACAAACAAACCTCCATCCGGAACAACTTTGTGGGAATGATCACGCCAAACCCTACGGAGCTCCGGGCTGTATTCCAAAACTTCTGGAGCGAAAAACTCTTGTACTCATCCTCTGTTATTTTAGCGAGATTACCGGCAGTGGCAAACACATGACCGTGTATTCCAGCCTTCTTTAAAATATCAAGAGGTAAGTCAAAGGAAAGGTCAGCAAAGGCCGTAACTGCAACATCACCCCCGAGAACATCCCTTTCAGCAGAGTCATTGGAGTCGGTCTCAGAAGATCTACTGGGAACCAACCTTCTCAAGTCAGTTGGCCCTAATCCTCTTGTCTTGAACCCAACAAGGAGGTAGGACCTCCCAAGGCGCAAACTGGAGACGTATTGCCACCAATGTGGAACCGGTCTGGAAGTGGAGAAGGCAACTTACGGAATCCACTTCCCATGGCATAATAGCGCCTGCAGCAACTCCAAAGTTAAGTGCACTATTACAGAATCCCAGGGGAGAGCGGCACGGAGATCAAACTCCTGATAAAAAGTAGAAGAGAAAGTTAATGATGTTCAGAAATGCTTGTAAATAGATTTAATAATTTCTGTTGACATAAAGGAATGTGAGCAAAATACTAGTCAAAGTGTTGAAAGATAAACTCAAACAAAGTCCCTTGGAGTTCCCAATACAATATTAATTAAGGAGATGAGAGGTCAAATGCATTATGTAGTTTGTAATTACCAAGTCATTGTGAGGAAGTCTAAGAGTCATTGTGTGTGGAATTCCAATGTGTGTGGAATCTCAAGAGTCATTAGGAGTCTATAAATAGCGCTGTCATCCGTGAATGAAACAGAAGCAAGAGTGAGCAAGAGTTTGATAGAAAAGAAATTTTTATGTTCTTGCTCCTTACTCCTCCTCCTCATATTTCTAGTTCTTCTTGTGCTAACAAATTGGTATCAGAGCCAAGGTGAAGCTTGAAGCTTCTTTGGGAGGTGATTCCCATTGTGAAGCTTGAAGCTTGAAGCAAGGTGAAGCTTGAAGCTTCTTTGGGAGGTGATTCCCATTGTGAAGCTTGAAGCTTGAAGCAAGGTGAAGCTTGAAGCTTCTTTGGGAGGTGATCCCATTGTGAAGCTTGAAGCTTGAAGCTTGGAGAAGACCGCCCCTACCACTTCGTACAAGTGCTGAAGGCGAAGGCGAGTACAAGTGCTAAAGGCAAAGGCGAAGACAAGTTGCCGAAGGCGAAGTTAAGTGCGAAGGCGAAACTAAGTACCGAAAGTAAAGACAAGTGCTGAAGGTGAAGACCGTCGGTGACAGCCATGGCAAATTCCGGGAGTACACCGCTGGGACAAAAGCCTACACCGCTGGGGCAGATGCCGCTACCACGCCTCACAAAGACGAACTATGACAATTGGAGCATTCAGATGCGGGTGTTGCTTGGTGCACAAGACGCGTGGGAAGTAGTTGAGAATGGCTACACAGAGCCGGCTACTACTGATAACATGGCGCCGAATCAGTTAAAGGCGTTGAAAGAAACGCGCACGAAAGACAAGACCGCTCTCTACTTCTTATTCCAAGCGGTAGATGAGTCGGGGTTCGAGAAGATTGCTAGTGCGGCAACTTCGAAGGAGGCATGGGAGATTTTGCAAAAAGTCTTCAAAGGCGCCGACCGTGTTAAACAAGTGCGGCTTCAAACTCTACGAGGTGAATTGGAGGCCATGAAAATGAAGGAGTCAGAAGGAGTATCTGACTACATCACGCGTGTACAAACGGTGGTAAATCAACTCAAACGCAATGGAGAAACCATAACCGATTCAAGGGTCGTGGAGAAGATTCTGCGGTCATTGACCGAGAATTTCGAAAATATTGTATGCGCAATTGAGGAGTCGAAGAATCTGGAGGAGATGACCATAGACGATCTCGCCGGTTCTCTCGAGGCGCATGAGCAACGGAAGAAGAAGAAACAAGATCTGCTCGAAGAGGCCTTACAATCTAAGGCAACTATCAAGGAGGACAAGACGATGTATGCCCAACAAAACTGGCGTGGTCGAGGACGCGACCGTGGAGGTCGTGGTCACGGTAGAGGCTGCGGACGCGGAGACAACTCGAAAGAAAAGGACCAGCCGATCCAACAAAATTGGCGTGGTCAAGGACGCGGTCGTGGTAGAGGCGGCCGGTCAAATCGTCAAAATGTCCAGTGCTACAAATGCGGCAAATATGGACACTACGCAAAAGAGTGCTACTCCGACAAAAAGATAGAAGAAAATGCGAAACTAGTCACGGAAGAGAAGATAAGAGACGATGGTGTTCTCATGATGGCCTATAAAGACATTATTCCTGATAGCGACTCGGTCTGGTATCTCGATACAGGCGCTAGCAATCACATGAGTGGGCACAAACATCTCTTTATGGAGATCCAAGAGATAGAAGATGGGCACGTGTCATTTGGAGATGCGTCGAAGGTTCAAGTCAAAGGCCGAGGAAAATACGCTTTTCTCAAAAGGATGGCAAAGAAGGGACAATTGAGGATGTCTACTATGTGCCTGACATGAAAAGTAATCTCCTTAGCATGGGCCAACTATTAGAGAAGGGATATTCGATCTTCATGAAAGATCGAATGTTACACTTGAAAGACAAAGGAGGCCGGTTACTTGCACGAGTGGAGATGGCCAAGAATCGGATGTTCAAACTCAACTTGAGAAGTGTGCGAGAAAGGTGCTTGCAAGTCAACATGGATGACAAAGTCTCGTTGTGGCACTTGCGGTTCGGACACTTACATTATGGCGGCCTAACAGAATTAGCAAAAGAACCATATGGTCCACGGGTTACCAGATATGGACTACACCAAGAAATTTTGCGAAGGGTGTGTACTTGGCAAGCAAACAAGGAACACTTTTCAGAAAAGGGCGGAATATCGTGCAAGGAGTTCTCTCGAGTTGGTACATACCGATATATGTGGCCCGATCACACCTAAGTCATTCAGTGAGAATAGGTACTTTATTACCTTTATTGACGACTACACAAGGAAGACTTGGGTTTACTTCATGAAAGAAAAGTCCGAGGCACTCGAGGTGTTCAAGAAATTCAAGATGCAAGTAGAGAAGACAACTGGTCTTTATATCAAGGCCTTACGATCGGACAGAGGCGGAGAGTACATGTCAACTGCTTTCAAAAGCTACTGCGAGGAACAAGGAATCAGAAGATTCTTGACTGCACCATACTCACCTCAGCAAAATGGTGTGGCCGAGAGGAAAAACCGGACTATTCTTGATATGGTTCGGTCGATGTTGAAGAGCAAAAACATGCCAAAAGAATTTTGGGCAGAAGCGGTGCAATGTGCTGTGTATGTGCAAAATCGGTGCCCACATGCGAAGATGGGAGATCAAACACCCAGGAAGCTTGGAGCGGACGAAAACCAACCGTATCACATTTGAGAGTATTTGGTAGTGTGGCCTATGCGCACGTACCGGATCAAAGAAGAACCAAGCTAGATGACAAGAGTAAGAAGTACGTGTTCATCGGGTATGACGAGAAGACAAAAGCTTTCAAGTTATTCGACCCGATCGAAGAAAAGGTGGTTGTAAGCCGAGATGTGCAAGTGAATGAAGAAAGCGCATGGGATTGGAACAACAAAAAAGAGGTAACGCAGGAGGAAATAGAAGAATCAACCTCTACACCGATAATCAAACAGACAAGCCCTCCGACATCTGATGATGAAGAAGAACCAAGACAACCGAAGATGCGAAGCTTGCAAGATCTATACGAGACAACAAGCGAAGTACACTTGGTATGTCTTCTAGCGGATGCTGAGAATATCACTTTTGAAGAAGCAGTGAGAGATAAGAAATGGCAAGCCGCGATGGATGAAGAAATAAGTGCTATTGAAAGAAATGAAACTTGGAAGTTGGTGGAGCTGCCGAAAGGACATCACCCATAGGAGTAAAATGGGTGTATAAGAAAAAGATGAATGCCCAAGGTGAGATAGAAAGATATAAGGCACGTCTAGTAGCAAAAGCTATAGACAAAACGCTGGGATTGATTATGATGAAGTCTTTGCTCCAGTCGCGAGGATGGAGACAATTCGGCTTCTTATATCCCAAGCAGCACAATTCAAGTGGCCAATCTATCAGATGGACGTGAAGTCAGCATTTTTAAATGGTGTGCTTGAAGAAGTATATGTGGAGCAACCTCCTGGATACATGAAAGCCGGGAAGGAGAAAAAAGTGTTGAAGTTAAAGAAGGCGCTATATGGGCTGAAGCAAGCGCCGCGAGCATGGAATACCCGAATCGACACCTATCTCAAAGGGAAACAGTTCATGCAATGTCCTCATGAGCATGCATTATACGTGAAGAAGAAAAAAGGTAACTTGCTGTTTGTTGCTCTTTATGTTGATGATCTCATATTCATGGGGAATAATGAGGAGATGATAAAAGACTTCAAAGAAGCGATGACTCGGGAGTTCGAGATGACAGATTTGGGGCTGATGAAGTATTTTCTTGGTCTTGAGGTTAAGCAAGGAAAATTGAGAATATTTGTGTCCCAAGAGGCGTATGCAAAAGACATTTTGAAGAAAAACAAGATGGAAGATTGCAACCCGGTAGCAACACCGATGGAACTTGGTGCGAAACTCTCAAAATTTGATGAAGGAGATCGAGTGGATGCAAACAAATACCAGAGCTTAGTTGGGAGCCTACGGTATCTCACATGTACAAGGCCTGACATTGCATATAGTGTCGGGATAGTGAGTCGGTTCATGGAGGAACCGAAATACTCACATTTGAAGGCTATCAAGAGGATTCTTCAATACATTCGAGGGAACTGTATCACTCGGGTTATTCTACTCGGAGACACATGAATACAAACTGGTGGGTTACTCCGACAGTGATTGGTGCAGAGATATAGATGATCGAAAAAGCACATCGGGATATGTGTTTTATATGGGAGACACAGCTTTCACATGGGTCTCAAAGAAGCAGCCAATAGTAACCTTATCAACATGCGAAGCAGAATATGTGGCAGCATCATGGTGCGTGTGCCACGCAATCTGGCTGAGAAATTTACTATGTGAGCTAAAACTCCAGCAAACGAAGCGACCGAAATACGAGTTGACAACAAATCAGCAATTGAGTTGGCAAGAATCCGGTGCACCATGAAGGAGTAAACATATAGATGTTCGTTTCCATTTCATACGGGAACATGTGAAGAAAGGTAAAGTGCGACTGAGTCACGTTGCGAGTCGTGATCAAGTGGCAGATATCTTTACAAAGCCGCAACCAACAGCGCTATTCGAAAATTGCAAGAAGATGATTGGAATGAAGGATGGAAAATGTTTGAGTTTAAGGGAGGAATTTGTTGAAAGATAAACTCAAACAAAGTCTCTTGGAGTTCCCAATACAATATTAATTAAGGAGATGAGAGGTCAAATGCATTATGTAGTTTGTAATTACTAAGAGTCATTGTGAGGAAGTCTAAGAGTCATTGTGTGTGGAATTCCAATGTGTGTGGAATCTCAAGAGTCATTAGGAGTCTATAAATAGCGCTGTCATCCTTGAATGAAAATAGAAGCAAGAGTTTGATAGAAAAGAAATTTTTGTGTTCTTACTCCTTGCTCCTCCTCATATTTCTAGTTCTTCTTGTGCTAACACAAAGAACTATCAGCAACATTTGACGTTATTCTCATGTTATTCATGTATATCTCAATTGATAAAAATTTCCTTTCAAACACATTACACAAACAAATGCATCAAGGAAAAACAAGGTAGCCAGTAAAGGCAGATTCTCATTTGGCAACTTCACAGAACACTGCTCACCATGATATGATCTGTGTCGTAAGGTTCAATTTTACAAGATGCTTATGGATAATGGATTAACCTTCTTTTGCTCAAACCCAACTAGTAACTTGGATGTTAGTTAATTTTTATAAGCATATTGGTTGGATTTCAGTTGATTTTCCTCTGATATACAAATCCCAAAATAAATAAATTATCTCATTAATTGTGGTCTGGATTTCAAAAGTTAACTCCAAAACCATCATAGAACCATTTCCAATCAAAATGGATCAAATCTCAAACACAACTCCATATTAGAAACTTCCACATAAATTTAAACAAAAACTTAAAGTGATTAACATCAATCTCTAAGTTGACATCCAAATTAAAAGCCAAAAGAATTATGAACAAGGTGGGGCTTGCCATCAAACCCAGAAGACCATTCTGCCGGGTAGGAAACCAAACCTCATTAACTAGCTGTTCAAGCTCATGCAACCAATGTACAGTCCTCCAATATTCTGAGACTATGGAAGAGCCAAGAAGAAGGGGACAATGAGAGAAATTGTGCCTACAATAAGGGAATTGGATTCTTTTATGACAAATCGTATATGGCAAAGAGCCAAGGAAACCGCATTCTAGGAATTAGATTTCAATCATTAGAACAATTAGCTTTTTATCCATTTTCATCGGTGTATACTAGATTTATACACAGATTTTAGCCTCTACTGCTTGCTTTTGGAGGCATTGCACAATATGTGTTTCTTTGGAGGCCTTTGCCGACTTTGTCAAACAATTCATCAGATTAAAAATTAAATGAAAGTTCAACACTACCTAAGGTTGACGTCAGGGCAATCACATAATCCAGCCATATAATACTGTAAACAGTGCAAACAGTAAGAACATGGGACACAAAATAAAACATTCAAAGAAAGAAGATGGCTTTAAATTGTAGCTGCTAATTATAGTCAGCAAATTACATGCAAAATTCAATGTAAAAGTGCAGAATGGAGTGCAGCAGTTTGGTCAAATTTTATGCTTTAGATAGGAACTTTGAAGGAATATGGGAATTCTTCACAGGCAAAGTTCCTTACTGTACTCGGATGGATTGCTTGACAAGATTTTCTGAACACAAAGTGGGAATTGGTTGGTATATAATTCATATATGAAAAATCAAGGGTGGATAAAATCCACATCTTCAACTAATAAACAATCAGTCAAGAAAAACAATTACCAATGAACAGTTTTATTTTGACAACCAAAAGATATTTGTAGCCATAAGCTGGATCGGCTCTCATTGTGCCTTTTGATAAAGGGCCATGCCTTAAGGCCCCCTCACTCTTTCCCCATCTTTCATCTTTTTTTTTGGACCCACCAAACTACACCTTCCTGGTCCTTGTATATGCAACCATCCTCAATTTGAAGGCACAACAGTTGTAGATATGACCAAATTGGAGAGGATTGACAGTCTGATTGGAGAGGTCACAGGTTTAAGACATGTGCAAAATAAAGAGGAACTCTCCACCCCCCCCCCCCCCCCCCCCCCCCCCCCCCCAAAAAAAAAAAAAAAAAAAAAAAAATGTCAACACACACACACACACACCCCAAAAAAAAAAAAAAACCATAAACATCAAATGAATTAATAAATAAACAAAAAGGCTTGTAGATAATCATTCATCTATTAAGGCTGACTCAACCTTTGTAGAGACACAATATTTATCCACTTGTTCCATTGTAACACAACAACAGTCAGATTCCCCACAACTGCAGCTATGAGGAGTCAAAAGAGCATGATCAGTTGCACACACACGCAAATGACAATTCTAAAAGATGAGAAGAAACCGGGACAATAGGGATTAGGCCAATGGAGACCATGCATATGAAATGAAAGGAGGTAAAAGGAGTACAATTAGGGGATTGAATTTATAACCAAGAGCAGATTACATGCATTTATGCTTACATTGACAAAGATTGGACCGATTGGTAAATAAAATTTTAGTCCATTAGTAGAAACCTAGGTTTCAAAAGTGTGTTAAAGAAAGTCCATTGCAACATGGTTTTAATTAAAATTTTCAAAGAGCAAATGGTCAAACTGCTGAGATAAATAATACTAAGGATACTACGGCCATTTTCTCGCCACTCCAGTTTAGGCAACCAAGCATTGAGAATAGGAAGCAGATTCTTTGATGAACTTGGACTGAAGCCAACAGAAGAGCTTCATAATCGTTTAGGACCTTTTCTCAGAAAAAAATTGTTTAGGGCCTTGGCAATTTTATCGAAAGTTATCAGAGTAGTCAAGCAAGAAAGCAATACCAGTGTTCAAAGGATCGGCCGAGTCGGATACGACTCGGCCGAGTCGTATCCGACTCGGCCGCCCCCGGGATGACTCGGAGGCCCGAGTCACGCGTGGATCGCCGAGTCGACCCGGATCGGGTCCGACTCGGACCCGACTCGGGCGACTCGGCCGAGTTGTTATAGACTCGGCCGAGTCGCCCGAGTCGGGTCCGAGTCGGACCCGATCCGGGTCGACTCGGCGACCCGTGACTTGCGTCGCCTTTAAATCCGCTCGGGGAGAGAGAGAGAGATCAGATCTGATCTCTCTCTCTCTCTCTCTCTCGCTCGCCGTCTCCCCCGCGACGACCTCCAGCCCTCGCCGTCCGTAGCCGTCGCCGTCGCCGTCGCCGTCGCCGTCGCAGGTACTCCTCCCCTCTCTCCCTCTCAGTCTCTCTCTCTCCCTCCCTCTGTGCCTCTCTCTCCCTCTCTTTCTCTGTCTCTCTCCCCCGCAGGCCGCAGCGGCGCGCGCTCTCTCTCTCTGGCCTGCAGCGGCGCGCGCGCGCTCTCTCTCTCTCTCTCTCTCTGTCGCACTCTCTCTCTCTCTCTCTCTCTGTCGCACTCTCTCTCTCTCACTCTGTATCTCTCTCTCTCTCTCTGTCGCACTCTCTCTCACTCTGTATCTCTCTCTCTCTCTCTCTGTCGCACTCTCTCTCTCTCTCACTCTGTATCTCTCTCTCTCTCTCTGTCGCACTCTCTCTCACTCTGTATCTCTCTCTCTCTCTCTCTCTGTCGCACTCTCTCTCTCTCTCACTCTCTCTCTCTCTCTCTCTCACTCTGTATCTCTCTCTCTCTCTGTCGCACTCCTCTCTCTCTCTGTATCTCTCTCTCTCTCTCACTCTGTATCTCTCTCTGTATCTCTCTCTCTCTCTGTCGCACTCTCTCTCTCTCTCTGTATCTCTCTCTCTCTCACTCTGTATCTCTCTCTCTCTCTCTGTCGCACTCTCTCTCTCTCTCTCTCTATCACTCTGTATCTCTCTCTCTCTGTCGCACTCTCTCTCTCTCTCTGTATCTCTCCCTCTCCCTGTCAGTCTCTCTCTGTCTCTCCCTCTGTCTCTCTCTCTCTCTCCTCCACTGTGTTCCTCTCTCTCTCCTCTGTCTCCGTCTCTCTCCACTCTGTTCCTCTCTCTCTCTAATTAATTTGCATTTAATGTCATTTAATTTAGGTTAGTTTAGGTAAAGTTAATTTAACTTAATTTAGGTTAATTAATCTAATAAAGTTTTGTAATTAAGTTAGGTAATTTAATAATTTTATTGAAGTTAGGTAATTAAGTTATTGTAGGTTAATCTAGTATAAATTAGTTTAGCTTAATTTAATATAGTTTCATTTAATTGAATTTAATTTAATTTAAATTAGTTTAGTTAACTTAATTTAGGTTTATTTAATTTAATAAAGTTTTGTAATTAAATTAGGTAATTTAATTATTTTATTAAAGTTAGGTAATTAAGTTAGTGTTGCTTAATCTAGTATAAACTAGTTTAGTTTAATTTATTGTAGTTTCATTTAATTGAGTTTAATTTAATGTTTTTTAATTTAGTTAATTTTAGTTTTAATTTAATTTAACAGATAATTTTTTTTAAATTTCAGTATGGCTCCAAAGCAACGCGATATTGGATGGGAACATGGTACCCCTGTTGGTGGAAGTAGAAAACTTGTGAAGTGCAATTATTGTGGGAAACAAGTCCATGGTGGTATCACTAGATTGAAGCAGCATATAGCACATGTACCGGTCAGGTGGAAGGATGCTTGCGAGTATCAAAAGAGATATCTCAAATAATGAGACGACATCTTTCTGAAGGTAGTAAAGAAAGAGCGGCCATTAAATCTAAAAAGACCGACTTATGAGATCTTTAAGTGAGGAAGATTTCTATGAGGTGACCGAAGAAGATTCTGATAATGAAATTGAAGAAGTTGGTGGTTTAGAAGGAGTTGAAAGAAGACAACTGAAACAAGCCATGAAAGAAAGTCGTGAAATGGCTTGGAGATCGGCAGAAGGAGTTGATATTGGTGGCAGTAGTTCACAGCCTTCAGGATCAGGGAGTAACCGTGGATTGCGTCGGAGTATGACTATGAGAGAAGCTGAAATTCCAGCTCGTGGTATTGATCCTTACATGTTCCCAACAAAACAGAAATCAATCAAAAGCATGTTCTCAACTGAGAATATGAAAAAAGTTGGGAAATCCGTGGCGAAGTTCTTTCACTACAATGCAATACCATTCAATGCAGCTGATAGTGGTCCTTACTACCAAGCCATGATTAATACTATTGCGGAGGCAGGTCCAGGTGTAAAAGGCCCTACAGGGTACCAGATTGGCAATCTCTATTTAGAGGAGGAAGTGAAAGAAATTGGAGTATATATTGCTTCAATAAAAACAAAATGGCCGCAGTATGGTTGCACGATCATGTGTGATGGATGGAGTTCACATAATAGAAAGCCTATTGTTAATTTCATGATTTATTGTGATAGAAGCATGATCTACCATACTTCTGTTGATACCACTAATATCTCGAAGACTGCTGAGTATATATTCTCGCTAATGGATAAAGTTGTTGATGAAGTTGGCGAAGAAAATATCGTGCAGGTTGTCACAGATAATGAGGCAAGTTTCAAAGCAGCTGGTCACATGTTGATGGAGAAGAGAAAACATTTGTTTTGGTCTCCCTGTGCAGCACATTGCATTGATTTGATGCTTGAAGATATTGGCTCTTTGAAATCAGTCAAGGAGACATTGGATGATGCTAAGGTGATCACATCATTCATTTACAATAGCCTCAAAGTGGTGAATTTAATGAAGCTATACACCAAAGATAGAGATTTGTTGAGACCAGGTATAACACGGTTTGCCACCGAGTTTATTTCTATTGAAAGCCTTATTCGCTATGAGCAAGATTTGAAAAGAATGTGCACGACTACAGAATGGCGTGAATTCAACAAGGAAAGGAGTAGAAGAAGTGTGCGAGATAAGGTTGCTAATCTCATTCTGACTGACCGGTTTTGGAAGAAGGCAAGAGAGGTCCAAAACATTATGGATCCTCTTGTTAGAGTCTTGAAGATAGTGGACCAGGACAAGAAACCTACACTATCTATTATATATGAAGCTATGGATAGAGCAAAATTGGCTATAAAGGCCTCAAATAAGAACTGGAAGAAGTACTGGGACATCATTGATAGAAGATGGGAGGGACAATTGCATAGACACTTGCATGCTGCTGGTAATTCATTTGCCTAGAAATCATATTTGTTGACTAGAAATTGAAACTGTCATATCATAACAATCGTTTGCTTACATTATTGCAGCATATTTTTTAAATCCAGCACTCCAATATTCAAAAAACTTTTCTACACATCCAGAAGTGAGATATGGATTAAAGGAGGTCATTAAAAGATTGGAGCCAGATTTGACTAAACAAGCAAGAGCTATTAATGAGGTAATAATAATTTATTTATTTCATCGATATAATGTTATGCAAATATTAACACTTGTGATGTGTATTCTCACAGATAAAATTATTTGTGGATGGAGTTGGAGAATTTGGAAGCTCACTAACTAGAAGAGCAGTGCAACAATCTCTTCCAGCTGATTGGTGGATTAATTATGGCGAAGAAGCTCCCAATCTGCAGAAAATTGCCATCAAAGTCTTAAGCCAAACATGTTCTTCATCGGGTTGTGAAAGAAATTGGAGCACGTGGTCGCTAATTCATACAAAACTGCGCAACCGGTTGGCAATGAAAAAGTTGCATAAACTAGTATATGTGCATTACAATATGCGGTTGCGAGTAAGAAACTTGACATGCAAAAGCGACACTGATGATTATTACAACCCAATTGATCTGAACAATATTTTCAATGATGATGATATTTTGGATGAGTGGATTCGTGAGGGAGAACAGCCGATGTTACCACCAGATGACTTAGGTTGGTTAGATGAAGGTATTCGTCATACTGACGAAAGTGGCGGTGATGATGGTGATGGCGGTGATGATGACAGCGGTGATGGTGGTGGCGATGATGGTGGTGAGGGTGATGGTGGTGAGGGTGATGGCGGCAGTGATGGTGGTGATGGTGGTAATGTTGAAGATACTCATGGTGTTGGTGGAAGCCAACGAGATGATGCTTTAACATGGGATTCACAATATTATGCCACACAAGATACAGATCATGGAGGCCGGGCGGGGATTTCACAGCAGCGTAGGCATTTGGATCGGTTGGTCGAATTCAGTTCTAGCGATGATTATTCGAGTGGACATGATTACTACTCACATGGTCATCATAGTCTTGAAGGCCATTTACAGGGGTTGGGTTTGACATCTGGCCAATATTCTGGCACTGATTATTCTAGCACTGGTGATTACTCTACTAGCAGCACTGAATATCGAGGTTTTGGGTATTATCACCATGGAGCTGATATTGCACAGCCCCTACCGCCATATTACTCTGATAGTGGATCCTCTGGCCAATCATCTCAGCCTACAGGATCTCACCCACAAACATATCATTATCCTTATGGAAACTATATGCCTGGTTTCTATACTTATCGCGGGCCAGATGATAATGATGATTTGGAGCCTCCTCGTAATTCAATGTGGAAATGACTATATTAGCAGGTACTTATGAATTATTTTGTGCAATTTACTATATTATGCATGTATTTTGATATTTTTCTACCGACGACGCTTGTATTTATGCTTTCACGTTATGTTTTGAGTGTTAGGTGATATGTTTTGAATATGTGATGCATGAATTTGGATGTTTACATTTTTTTATGATTTGTCATGATTTTTTCATAATTTTTTTGGCGCTCTATGTAGCGTTTTTTGCGTATCGCCCGAGTCCGATCCGAGTCGCCGAGACCGATCCGTCTCGGTGCCGGCCGAGTCGGCGGCCGAGACCGAGACTTTGAACCATGGCATAACTTCAAATGAACTCATACCTATTGACCTATTGACCGAATTATTATACGCAAATTGTGCAGTGGGTAAAACAAGATCCTAATTCTTCATATTCACACCAACCAAGCATCGTAAAAGGTTTCCTAGACTCTCCTTGTCGAGAGCAAGGTTCTAAATATCGGATATCGGGATCGTATTGGATGGGGGTTTTTCATATCGGATATCGGATATCGGGGGGGATATCAGGGATACGCGCGCATATCGGGCGTTCATATCAGACACTGTATATAATGAAATATTGATAATTAAAAGTTAATTTAGAGTCATAGATATCATCTACCTATAAAAATGATGTAATATGCTTTCAAAGACATAAAAAATAATGTACATTTACATGCAATCATGCAATAAATAAGTTATTTCATATCGGGCGATATATCAGGCGATATATCGGCCAATAGAGGGCGATTTACCGGCTGATGTTTCAAATATTGGCCGTTTTTTTGCTGCAAATGATATGTCGAATGATTTTCTCATATCGTATCGGCAGCAGGCAAAAAGGAGATATCGGACGATATCTCAGCCGACTTGGCCGATATTTAAAACAGGGGTCGAGAGACTTTAAATTGATCAAATCTAATGCTTTCTTGTTGCTTGATGCATCAGGCCGTTTGTGTCAGGCGGGGGGATATGTCGCATCGGGGCTAGTTTGACCTTCTTTTCATCATGGACAAACGAACAGACGTTCGAACGCGTATAAATAGTGACATCTAGGTCATATAGCCATGGTCTTTCCAAGATGATATGGTCAACATTCATGATGACTACATCACAACAAATTTTGTCTGAATAAGTGACAAAGTGGATAGGGACAAGACATCCTTCTTTAACATCAATGGACGCAGAGTTCACCCAAGATACTTTATATGGTTGAGGATGTGGAATAACTTTTAGCCCAAATTTAGTCACCATGTTCGAGGCGATAGTGTTGACACAACTCCCACTATTAATTATGACCCTACAATATTTGTCACTTATTTTTAGTAAGAGTTAAAAATATTGTGGATCGACGCCAGTCATCACTCTTCTTGGGTTGAGCTCAAGCGTGCCTCCTTACCCTAAGCCAGCGGGTAGTCCCGGTAACATCATCAATCGAAGGTGGATGCATGCTCAAAAGATATTATAAGGTGGTAGCCTGATTAATAACAAGCTCGTCTTCCAAACATCTCCTTCAGGGTCATGGACAATCTTCTATAAGTCATCCTGGTCACTGTTCTGCTGAGTTTCAATAATTAAAGTTCTTGTCTTACTCAGACATTGTGCAACAATGCGACCATACCCTTGACACTTAAAACATCGATTCTGTTCAACCGATCTAGATGACTCGCTGTAAACTCCTTTGTCTTTGTCATCATACTTCTAAGTGGAGTTACTAGATCCAAAACGAGACTGAGGTTGGTATTGACTAGGCTGAGACTTGACAATGGTGGCCTTGTTGGTGTTATTCCTATAGTCTGTATGTTTAGTAAAAAGAAAAGAAAACTATGGGAGCTATTTCGATCCTGGACAAGCTGATAAGCCTATTCTAGAGTGAAGATGTCTCGCACAAAGAGGTCACGCCTAAGATCTTCTCTAAGTCCTGAGCGAAATCTAGATAAGACTACGGTATCAAGACTCATTCTCGCCACACCTAACTAGAAATTCATCAAATTTGGTGATGTACTCCGTCATTGGTTGATTGCCTTACGTCAAACGCTATCATTGATCAATTGTTGTTTGTACAACACAAGCAAATATTTCTCTCAGAGTTTTAGTTTCATCTCATCCCAAGTCTGAACGGGCCCCTGTCTCTTAAGAATCATTAACTTCTCTACATTAGTCCAATATATAGTCTGACCAGCCATTTTCATTTTGGCAAATCAAATCTGCCTCTCATCAGATATATTATACCCATCGAAATAATAATCCATGTTCGATGTTCAATTGAGAAAAATTTGGGAATCCAACTGACCATCAAAGGTGAGTACTTCTAGTTTAATATTCCGTAAGCTCATTCCATCGTGATCATGTTGAACATTATACCTACTACCTAGGTGTGTGATTTTCAGGTTGAGGTCCATTCTCACTAACATTTTCAGTAGTCTCACGCTCTGTTCGGTCTAAATGTTCCCTATTGCTTCTTAACTCTTACTCGATATTGCTAAATCGAGTGGATAAGTCTTTCAAGAATTTTGCGATGTTAGCAATGTTGGGATCCATCAAAAAAATTGGGTCTCGAAGGTGGTGCTGCGTTCCACTACGGTGGGCATGCAACAGGGTGTTCTTAAGTGCAAATCCTAGATGATATGGTGTTGTTCTGTAAAAATGATGACCTAAAATGATGTGTTTTTAGTGAACAAGTGATGCAAATCAACAACAAAATGAGGTCTAAATGCAACCTAGTAAGAATGAAAACTAGTCCTTACACCTGACAATGCTCTGATGTAGGATGCACAAGATAAATTAGAAATGAGAAAGTAGTTCAATTATGGATGTCCACTTAGATTATCTCACAACTTATTGAACGTTTAGGCATCAAGGATTTAATTAAGATGATCAAATAATGAAACCATACAAATAACGTCGGTCATTCTAATATTGCATCAAGAGAATTAATCAAGTGCTTAGATTTAGGAGATCTATTATAATAATCAGATTAGAGTAAAGAAAGGTTAACAGATTTACATACTCACAATTTTAGAGGAACACAACAATATTGATAGCATCAAAGATGAACCAATTTAGGAGTAGTCGAGGTAATTTCTAATGCCGTTAGAAAATAAGTAGAATTGATAAAATTATGATTACTTAGAGGAAATACCAACTATTGAGAGCTGAAAATTACCGACAAAAGTCTTGGACAAGGGTAATGTGGTCTGAAAGGGTAGTGCCTCGAAAACGGCGCAAATTGGGTCTGAAATGGTGTCTGAACTGCTGTTGTACACTACGACTTGGGGTCAGTCGGCTCGAGTTGGCTCAGACCTGAGCTGGTGGTTTGACTCAGATGGCTTTGGTCAGCTCGGGTTGAGCCGATGACGTCAGCTTTCGGAGTCGGCATAATCGGCTCGAAGCTGAGTCAATGTCGTATTCGGTTGGATCGAGCCGATCTCGATGTCGTCGGCTTGTATCTTTTACTATTGCTCGAACTGAGGCGGCGGTGTTGACGATAGTCGACGGAGACAAAAACGATAATGACACGTGACAACATAAGGAAGACGGTGACGACGACGACGAGATCTGACAGCGGTCGGCATGAATTGGTTGCAGTCAGATATGAGAGGTGGCGGTGGAGGTTTAGTGAAGTCTCGTGATATTGACGGAGGGCGATGAGGGTCGGCGCTGAGAAGAGGTCGAGAGGGTGGAGGCTACGACGACGAGGTCGGAGGTTCGGTTGCTGTCGAGAGAGAATTGAAGATGAGGAAGAAGAATATTGAAGAGTAGGATGCCGTGGTTGCGGCGAAGGGAGGTGGACGTCGGGGAGAAGCTTGGGAGGTAGCGGTGAAAACTGCGACGAAAGATTGAAACAGGGTTAGGATTTTGGTTGGAGGGTGGGGAAGAAGACGATGAACAATAATTTTTTTATTTGATTTGATCTAAGATTTCAGATTTTTTTTGGAAATGGATTTAAGAAATGTGAAAGGGGATTGAAAATGACTAGGGTTTTGAAATGAGGGAGAGAGCTAAGATTTTGGAATTTTTTACCAGGAATTTAGCTCTGATACCAAAATGATGTGGGATCATAGG
The DNA here is from genome assembly GCA_038442645.1 of Agave tequilana. NCBI lineage: Eukaryota > Viridiplantae > Streptophyta > Magnoliopsida > Asparagales > Asparagaceae > Agave > Agave tequilana. The sequence continues at coordinate 31,507 of JAVJIF010032320.1, forward strand.
CTAAAAATTTGAATTGAGGATATGAACACGGATCACAATCTGATTTTAGGTTTCATCACCTGTTGATTCAATCAATTAGATCAAAGCAATATCAATACATAATTTTTTGTACTAAATCTTCATTTCTTTATTCATTAAATTTGACCCTTTTAAATAAGCTTCACTTGACTACATGTGATGCGGATATCGAGTCAGCTTTCTTTTGTTCTTGAGTCTGAGTCTGTATTTTTTATTTTATTTAATAATCTTATATTGTATTTTCAGTATTGTGTTTTATTTTAGTCCCACATCGGGTATGTGGAGAAAAGTCTCTAGTTGTAAGCCTATTTAAAGCTACATTTTTAAAAATAGAAATAGAATAGAATTTTAAGAAAAATTGCTTAGGTTGTTTTTCCTTGAAAGTGTGTGCCGTCCATGACAGAGTGTGAAACCCTAACTGTGAAGCTAAGATTGAGTGTGCGGCGTGAAGCGATGTGAGATCAAGATCGATGAATGTGCGGCGTGTAGCGGCATGATGTTGTGGAAGACCTTTTCATTTATCTGTTAGGTAATCTTTAAGTTATTTTCTTTCGTCTCTTATCTCCAAATTCTTAGACCTCTCTTTCGTTTCCATCAATTTGGTATCAGAGCATGGTTAGAAAAAAGTAATGAGTGATGAAAATTAAATTGTTTTATAAGTTTCTTGTGCAAAGATTTCCGGTGTGAAATCGGTATAATTTTGTTTGAACCATTCATTGTGAGTGTTGAAATGAATTGGTAATCCTGATGAGGAGCCGGTGTAATTTGTTACTTCATTCACTTTCTTTTCATTTCTTTTGTCAAAACTTAAAATATTCAAATTTTAACCTCTTTTATCTCCTCCCACATATCAAAATCTCAACCACCAATCTCCATCTTAGCCACAAAAATCAAATCTCTCCACAACAACCTTCTCAACAACTAAAAATCTCAATAATCTCCTCCACAACAAGCTCCTCAACAATCAAAAGTCTCAACAATATTCTCCACAACAACCTCCTCAACAACCAAAGATCTATTACTCCAGCAACATCTCCAGCAACCACAACTACAACATCTCCAGTAAGATCAACAACAACTTCAAATTCAGATTTTGTATCAAATCACCACCACCTCATGTATACTCGGCGGGGTCAAGTTTTCCCCACCCGGCGAGAGACATTGGGCCTGCTTCCTTTTGTTTTTGAGTCTGAGTTTGTATTTTTTATTTTATTTAGTAATCTTGTGTTTTATTTTTAGTATTGTGTTTTATTTTAGTCCCACATTGGGTATGTGGAGAAAAATATGTAGTTGTAAGCCTATTTAAAGGCTACATTGCTTTTAATAAAAATATACTAGAATTTTGAGAAAAATTGTTTGTGTTGTTTCTCCTGAGGGGTGTGCCGCCCATGACAGCGTGTGAAACTTTAGCCGTGAAGCTAAGATTGAGCGTGCAGCGTGAAACAACATGAGGTCAAAATCGATGAATGTGCGGTGTGAAGTGGCATGAGGTCTGGGAAGGTGGAAGATCTTTTCATCCATCTGTTAGGTAATCTTTAGCTATTTTCTTTCATCTCTCATTTTTTTCCAAAATCCCTAGACCCCTCTTTCGTTTCACATCAAGTGTCAACTCGTTTCCAATGTGGGACTAAATAAAGGCAAAAAAAAAATACAAAGCTGAAAACAAACATGACCAACTAGACTCAATCTCAACCCTAAATGCTGACTCAAAACGAAGTCCAAATGGATTCAAATGAAAATCAAACACAACTACGACACATGGACTAAACATCTGTCCAGTAAAATCAAAATAAATAATACCAAGCACATCTCAAAACTAAAACCAAAGGTGGATTAATGCAATATGATGACGACAACAATGATAGGTGCGAAGAGAAATCAGTATGATGACCCATCACAATCATATTGCTATACATGTTTAATTTGCATACCCTACCTTTTACAAATTTAGCTTTATGCTCATTAATGTATATGGCTGTATTATGTGCATGCTTGCAGGATTATAGAATATCTACATTGCACGTCCATATCCATTTACCTGATCTATTTTGCAGATGGGATGCGTTGATGGATATACTCCCTATCAAAGCAGAAGTGACCCTACTTTCACCTGGACAAATGTAATGGAGAAACAATTTTGCACATCTTCAGTAGTAGGTACTTCAAACCATAGTTGCACTTGTTTGTGTTCTGTTAATTTTCTTTTCTAATTTTTTTCTTATCTTAAAATGTCATAAGAAATCTTATATTTCGTTCTCATTATGTTTTTCATGAACTGTCATAATGAATCCTGTTTCTTATTGCTGATTATACAAGCTTCTGCTGTCCATCTAAATAACTGAGGAGTAATTCCTACTTGCATATTTAAGTCTAAGTTCATCTTTGTATTCTCTCATTACTCCACGTTATCATCCACTGGAAACTCAGATCTCAAGCAATCTTCATCTCAATAGCCACAACTGCGCGAACAGTTCTATAGCACAATGTTATCTCCAAAGCCAAAGCTCCTAAACCCTAGATCAACCTCTAGTTGGTGCTGCATCAATTGAAATGCATAAACACATGTATATGCATACATACACATGGGTGGTTCATGATTGGAGTACAGGTCCTAAAACCTTAATAAGTTTTTCTTAATGGTGCACGTTATTCATGCTTTATATAGAATAGAACCCTTTATTTTGTTGGTTGGCTGCTGCCTGTAATTATTGGAATTTTCTTAGTTCCATTGAAACTTTCTACATAAAACCCTTTATTTTGTATAATATTATGAAATGAATTTACACGTAGTTTATTGGTTTCTGAAATGCAGCTGCTGGTTTCAGCTACTGGTTTTTTGTCATATGTCCTGTGGACAATAACAATTCATGGAGTGGAAATGATAAGGGAATCTTGTTAATTGTTTCAATTTTGAATTGATAAGTTGGTGAATTGTGATGTAACAGTAATTGATCCTATTCAGGATTCATTCTGATAGCATGGCCACCATGCAGTTCTTTTGTTGAACTTTGTTCCTGATATATTATTTGTTTGATTATTTATGTTTCACTATTTGCATGTTTCAATCTTCATTGGAGATTTCCTCAGAAGGCTCAGAGAATAAGGGTGCTGAAGATGGGCTTTTGGACCAACCAAAAGTTGATAGTGGAGAGAGCAGTTCTGTTGAGTACAAATTTAAGGAGTTTATATGCGGAGAGGAAGCCCTGAAAATTTCCTCTCTTGAGCCATACTGCTTAAACCGTCCTATTCGTCGAGGTCACTTTAATGTGTCTCAGCATTATCCTCAGCAGCAGGTATACTTCGATCACAACATGACAGATAATGTTTATAATTGGCTTACCTTTTTGTAGCACTGGTGAATGCTGCCTTTAAAACTGACTGAAATTCCTAACCGACTTATTTGCTATTTCAAGCTGTATGATAAATTTCCTTTAAGTTAACTTACATTTGATGTATGGCAATGCTGGTACAAGAAATTTACACTTCTTTAAATTATGATATCATCTTTATAGTTTTGCCACTTACATTGATGCAAGGACATCCTCGTTGTTGGCAAGAAAAGGAAAAAAAAGGGACCTCTCTTCTATTGACTTGCATCCATCAGGAATTCAGCATCAACACATAAAGGGTTGATGTTGATGAACTGGTGGTTATAGAACTTGGTTCATCTGTAGGGCTTTCTTGATTTTTTTCCCCCATAACCCCAGTTTGATGGGAGACGACTTGGATGATGATGATTTCGATTAGCATTTTTTCTTAGATCATTTTTCCCCCAGTTTGCTCGGGAGTTCTGTGACAATAAGGGTCATTATCTTACAGGTGATTGAAGATCTTTACGCTATCTGGGACTGGATTTTGATTGATAAATTGCATATTCTCCCAGATGACAGAAATTTCTATTCAGTTATTCTTGTTGTGCCAGAGACATTTGATAGCCGTGGTACATTTTTCTGGTTCTGTCTTGCTTTACAAAACGCACATTACTGTTCTATCTTCTTTACAAACTTCTCACTTGCTGTATGCCTAGAAACTAGCCACTTGTCGTATGTAGTAGAGTTGAAATGCTCACTGGTGTACAATCATGGTAGTCCTTTAGTGTCCTGGAATAAGTCCCTCCATTCTCTAATGTTTTAATTATATTCAGAACGATAATAAAGTCCTGTTATGGGATAACTAGCTGTAGTAGATTTTTTTACCTTGTACCCTTGACATTTCGTGTGCTACTAAACTTGTCTCCTCTGTAAAAGGTAAAAACTAGAAAGGAGAACTTTTTGAGCTTGGTACACTCATGGAATGCTATAGTAATGTAGGAGAGAAGCCCTCTTGAATTGCACAATGCTATAATAATATTCCCATTCCTGAAACTCCGATATCAATTCAGCTCACAAGAATAAGTAGGTCTTCAATTCACCACCTGCATAATGTTTTTACATTTGCATTTTACTAAATTATCTCCTGAAAGGTTATCCTTGCCCTTCTTTTAGACTCTTTCTTATTCGAGGAGAATCTTGGATGGTTGCTTCTTGGTTGCGGGAGCTTCAATTGCATTACCAATAAAGTAACTTACTGGCAGCCAACTGGTATTGTAGGATTTATGGCAAACAGCCTTTTTTGCCGTTTTCTCCTTGTCTGGATTTTGGCACCAACGTAGAGGGTTGGGGGTAGGTTAATACTTGATGCTTGTTTTAAAATTTTAAATATTTAATGGAGCCTTGTGCTTGATAACCAATTCCGTTAAATGATGATGACAATCCGCCACAAATGATAGGACGGTCGATCCTCACCACAGACAATAAAATGAAGTAGGATGGAGTATTGCACGTGAACAAAGCACAACACAGAAAAGAGAGAGAGGAGACATGATTTTACGTGAAAACTCTTAACTGAAAAAATCATGGAGAGAGGGAAGAGCTTCACTATAATTATTAGATTACAAGGATTATAGGTATCAAGAAGATGAGTTTCCAGAGGTTGTCTAGACGTCTTGAGGTTCAGGAATTCAGATTCCTTGTCTTCATTGGAAGACGAGGTTCACTTGTACTCAACTGAGCAGATGGTATGGGTGAGATCTTCGTAACTGCATGATTTGCACATGTCGACTTGTTGTAATGGTCACGATCAGTGGTGCAGGCTTGTTGGGATTGCATGCAAGAAAATTCTTCATTGTCCATAACTGCCTGCGTTGAGTTGCGTCAAACGTTATCAACGTGGAGGAATATATGGTAGCGTAATCATCGACGGAGATCGAGGGTGAATTATTGTTGGAGTTGCTTGGCTTGGAACTAAAATCTTCAGAACAGAGGAATCCTGGAAGCGGAGAGGATCTGAAGGCGGTCGGGAATAACATGGACTTCGAGGATAGCTCTGATGTACCTTGGAGAGTTGAAAGGTAAGGGACACATATCGCTATCTTGGATGGGGTCAGATTTTAATCACTACAGATGTCCCCGCTTTTCGATTGTTGGAGCTGACGAGAAGTCGGAAGAGTGAAGTTGGTATGAGACCTTTTAATACCTTAGGTTCATCTTGATATTCATGGACAGATGAGGATCTGGATCATAAATGCAGATCTTCAGGATTTAATTGCAGCTTGTACAACTGGCTGCCAGTTATTGCATCGGTCGGTGGATTTCTCTGGGATCGAATCCTGTGTCCTTTTGAATCCAGGAGACAATGGCTGGAAGTAGGGTTTCGTGTTTTGGCCGCGGTTGATCTTTTGTTGATTCGGTTGACCGAAAATCTTAGGACGTGGACTAGCTTTTTGGGGATCGAAAATTTGAATAGGAGTCGGTTTGCCTTCTCTTCCATTTACAAATAGAATGGAACCCTTGGATGGAAATCACTTCTGCTATCTTCTCTAAAGAAATTCTTGCTTCAAAACTCCTCTCTTTTGTTTTGCTGGATCACCATGTCTTCTTTTTTCTCCTTCATCAGATGGAGGAAGGAAAGAGAAGGCGAAGGTGGAGGAACTCGTGATCGGGCTCTCGCCATATGGGAGTCTGGTTGGTGCGATATATTAGTTGTCTTGATGAACCTATTACGATACATTAGGTTTCGTTACAGGGTGCCGCCTTCAGGGGTGGTAGGGAGGACTCCAGCTCCCACTGGACAGGGTGATCTAGCCCTAGGTTGCTTGTCTTTTTAGAGGCGAGGTTCGATCTGTTGGGGGGTCAGAGCCTCTTTCTTGATGGTATGTACAAGGAAGAAGGAGAGAGAGCTCATCGACTGGGTGTGCTGGCGAGTGGCATTTCACGGTGTGACCTGGATCTCTCCTTTAGAACACCTTGGAGGGGATGTGATACCATAACCTTCTTGTGTGTCTTGGAGGTTCCATTCTGATTGGACACCCTTGCTTCATGTGTCTTACCGGATGCTGTCGGGAGCACAAGGTGTTGTCGTGGCTTTGGAGGGCTTCTTGGGGATCCTTGTCATTCTTCCTGAAATGAGCAGAGGAGGGCGGTTCCGGTTTGGCTTCCTTGGAGGCGTGTTCCAGACGGAGAGGAAAAGATCCTTCACCTATAAGATCTCTTATTTTTGTGAAGGAACCTCACGGAGCTTTTTTCGGGTCTTCTGGACAGTGGTGTGAGCAATGAGACCGTGCCTTCTGATGGATATTTTCCGAAGGACATGCTCTGAGTTCAGAGGTGCAGCTGGATGTAGTAGCAGGATGAAGGGATTAGATCAGGATCATCTGTATTTCTTTCTAAAAATGTAAACATAGGAGTGTAATTAAACTCTGCATTTGTCTTGTTAGATATAATCAAATATGCTTTTGAAGGAATGTATTCGGAATGAAGAACTATTGGAATAAAACATATATATATATATTGGAATGGGAACGTTTGTTTAGATCTTGCCTGGCTTGCTTTATCGTTGGCCTTTCAGAATTGATATGATCACACTTCTTCAGAGTACTGATTTTTGTCATTGGTGTGGTTGGTTTGTCTTGAGAGTGATTTGGTAAGCCTGTGGCGTTGTTTCCGAGTAGGGGTGTCCCATCAGGGGTACCTGCAATTTTTTGGCCTTCGAATGGGGAAAATCTCTGCAGTAGAATTTGATTCATAGTTGCTTTCGAGTGGGGGTTTAACCCATCAGCGGAGAGTGAACATGTGACTCTGAGGGGGGGAGTCTCTGCAACAAAGTAGGGACTCTGAGTTGGGGTAGGACCCACAATGGAGGGAGCTCATGAAAAACACCTAGAGGGGGGGTGAATAGGTGTTAATGCTAATATAATAATCTTTTTTAACAAGTATGTGTATATGATGCAAACGGTCACTCAAAATAAGAAATTGAAGCCGAATTCTTGTGAAAGGCTCTAGAACTTCTCCTCTTTGATTCCTCTAGATTATGAGTTGAGGCGCGTAATTGCTTTCTTGTTGAGATGAGTAAAGACCGGAAAATGCAAGTAAATGAAATGGATGCAATAATGAAGTGCACACAAGAGATATCACAAGATGGAAATGTAAAGCAATAAAAAGGCAATAAGGAAATCAATCACAAACACAAGGGATTTGTTTCGAGGTTCGAGCCACCGCTCTACGTCCCCGCCTTCACCACCGTGAAGGGTTTCCACTATATCCACCGAGGAAATACAAAAGGTTTACCGAAGACCGGAGTACCGAACTCCCACCATTCCAATCCTTTACCGAAGAGGGATCTCAATACAAGATAGAACAAGTAACAAAGTGATCAACAAGACCACTAACTTCTCTCTTACAACTTCTTTATAGAATGAGAAGGATTTTTGGCTCAAGAGGTGTAGTGAGAAAAATTCAGTTGTAAAGTAGTAATAAATAGCTTGAAACACAACTGAAAAATAGTAACCACACTTAGAAAATTGAAAGCTTTGAAAACATTTCTTTCTTTTGAAACTTGAAAACAATGGGTATTTTTCTTGATTTTAACAAGTGACCAATGCCAACTATTTATAGGGATTAGAGGAGATCTAATCATCATTATAACTAGCTAAATAGGTCTGAAAATAGCCTGCAAAATTTCAGAAATAGCTGACACAAATCCCAATCAAATCCAAGACACAAAAATCAGAAAAGTAGCCGTTGGGGCTGCTGGCGGCTGTCGGTCGACCGGCCCGGTCGACCGGCAGTCCATTTGCAAACTAGCCGTTGGACTCGGTCGACCGGTCCGGTCGACCGGCGCTCAAGCAAAAACAAGTCTTTGTTCCGTCGGTCGACTGGCCCGGTCGACCGACAGAACCCGAGAGCAAAGGACTTTCAGTCGGTAGACCGGTCCGGTCGATCGGCAGACGTGCACAAACGTGCACGCCAAGTCCACTAGGCCCGGTCGACCGGTGCGGTCGACCGATCAAGCCTGAAACATGATTTTTCTAGGGAAAATTTTGAACTTTAAAAAATTTTCAAAATAATTTTGTAAGGCTATATGATTAAGTATCATGCTATAAAGGTTGGTATACATGATATAAATAAGATATAAAATTATAAAATAATTTGAGTCATGTATAACCATCAAGACGTGAACCTAAATCAATTACCCAAAACAAAAACCGTATTTTGAAAAATGAGGTGTGTGTGTTTTCTTGAGCCAACTTATCATAGCCTCATTCTTTAACAAACTAATTCTTACAAAGGTTCTAGGTGACTACAAGGTCTTCAAATTAGGGCTTCTCCGTGGAATGTTACATAGCTTGAATTCTTGAACCCGAATTGAGTCATCTTGAGTCAAAAGAACCCGAATTGAGTCATCATTAGGGAAGAACACAACTTGAATCCATAGAACCCTGAAACACACTTAAACATTAAAATATGATTAGTACAAATAACTATATATGTTTTGTAATCATCAAAACTCAAATACCGGGTGATTGTAACCTTGGGCCAACAATCTCCCCCCTTTTGATGATGACAAAACATATGAGTTATTTTTTAAAAAAAATGGAAAAATGGGAAGGAGCTTGGAGGCTCCCCCTCAAATCATGCTATATATGAAAAGTAAAAACTTGCAAGAAAGACATATTGCTCAAACAAACAATAACTAAAAAAAAACGAATCTTTTATAACTCAAAATCCAAAACTTAAAACTAAAAGTCAAAAACTAACTTGTTATAGCTTAAAACTCAAAAACTCAAAACTAACTTGTTATAGCTTAAAACTCAAAACTTAAAACTAACTTTTTCTCCCCTTTTTGTCATACATCAAAAAGGGTAAACATTGTTAAAATTTTTTTCTTCATGATTCCATAACACAAACATTCAATTCACCACAAATAAAAGAAAATCTAGCATAGTCTAGTGGTTTTGTAAAAATATCGGCAAGTTGAAAATCGGTAGAAACATATTCAATATCAATATCACCTTTCTTTTAATGATCTGTAAGAAAGTGATATCGAATGTCAATGTGCTTAGTCTTACTATGTTGATTTGCATTTTTAGTCATATGAATAGTACTAGTATTATCACAAAATATTTTAATATGGTCAAAATGCAAATCATAGTTAAGGAGAGTATGTTTCATCCAAAGAACTTATGCACAACAAGCTCCGGCCGCAACATACTCCGCCTCGGCGGTTGAGAGGGCTACCGAATTTTGCTTTTCGGAAGACCAAAACAAGACAATTACCAAGAAATTGACATGTTCCACTTGTACTCTTCCTATCCACTCTACAACCCGCATAGTCGACATCTGAAAAACTCGTCATTGAAAATTGTCCGGTCTTCGGATACCACAAACCCATTTCAATTGTGCCCTTAAGGTATCTAATAATGCGTTTTACCGCAATCAAATGGGACTTTTTAGGACACGATTGAAAACGAGCACAAAGACATACACAAAACATAATGTCCGGCCTACTAGCCGTTAAATACAATAAGATACCAATCATGCTACGATAAAGCTTAATGTCTACACTTGTACCTTGTTCATCCTTGTCAAGTTTTGTGGTGGTAGCTATGGGAGTTTTGCTTGTTTTAACCCCTTCAAGCCCAAATCTCTTGATAAGTTCCTTTGTGTACTTGGCTTGATTGATGAAAATCCCATCATTCCTTTGCTTGATTTGGAGACCAAGGAAGTAGTTAAGCTCGCCCATCATAGACATCTCAAATTCTTCCTTCATGCAAGATTCAAAAACTTTGCAAAGATTTTCATTAGTAGAACCAAATATGATATCATCAACATAAATTTGAACAATAAGTATATCATTTTTAACATGTTTAGTGAACAAAGTAGTATCTATTTTTCTTTTCTTAAAACCATTAGAAATTAGAAATGAAGAAAGTCTTTCATACCAAGCCCTAGGGGCTTGTTTTAAACCATAAAGAGCTTTGTCAAGTTTGAAAACAAAATCCGGATGTGTAGGATCAACAAACCCGGGGGGTTGTTCAACATACACCTCCTCTTCAATAAATCCATTTAAGAAAGCACTTTTTACATCCATTTGAAAAAGTTTAAAATCTTTATAAGAAGCAAATGCAAGTGTCATCCGTATGGCTTCAAGCCGTGCTACGGGTGCAAAGGTTTCCTCAAAATCGATACCCTCGACTTGAGTGTAACCTTGGGCCACTAACCTAGCTTTATTCCTAATAACATTTCCCGACTCATCCAACTTGTTCTTAAAGGTCCACTTAGTACCAATTGTTGGTCTATCGTGGGGCCTAGGAACAAGATGCCAAACTTGGTTGCGCTCAAATTGATTGAGCTCCTCTTACATGGCTAGCAACCAATATGAGTCGCCCTCGGCTTCGAGGATGTTCTTTGGTTCAAAGTGAGAAATAAATGCATAGTGCCCATAAAGATCATGAAGTTTAGAATGAGTAGTTACCCCTTTTGATACTTCACCTATAATTAGATCCTTGAGATGATGTGGATTGAATCTCCAATCTTTTGGAAGTGGTTGAGTAGTCTCCACTTCAACTTCTTGAATTTCATTTCCTTGATTCTCATTATCTTGAACTTCATTACCTTCATCACCCTTTGGCATGTCTTCAAGAATAGGTGAGTCCTTCAAAGTAATTTGCTCCATGTCTTCATTTAGGGAATCTATTTCTATAACATTCTCAACAAACACATTAGATTCCTCAGACTTTACATGTATAGATTCTTCAATAGTCAAGGAGGACTTATTGAAAACTCTATAAGCTTTACTAGTATTAGAGTAACTAACAAAAATTGCTTCATAAGACTTTGCATCAAATTTACCTAAATTATCTTTAGTATTCAAAACAAAACATTTACAACCGAAAACTATAAAGTATGAAACATTTGGCTTTCTTGAAAAATAAATCTCAAAAGATGTTTTTGAAGTGTTTTTGCATAAGAAAACTCTATTTGATATGTAGCAAGATGTGTTAACGGCCTCGGCCCATAGATAATGAGGGAGACCATATTCATTTATCATTGTCCTAGCCATCTCTTGTAATGTACAATTTTTCTTCTCAACGACTCCATTTTGTTGTGGAGTTCTAGGGCAAGATAGTTCATACTTAATTCTATGTTTTTCACAAAAAGTGGTAAAGGGTTGGTTATTGAATTCACCACCTCTATCACTTCTTATTCTTAAAATAGAAGAATCTTTTTCCTTTTCAACTCTTTTCTTAAAGGCTTGAAAATATGAAAAGGCTTGATTTTTGTGTTCTAAAAAGAAAACCCAAGTAAAACGCAAGAAATCATCAACTAAAAAAAAGCAAAACGATTCCCACTTAGACTTTTGATTTGAGTAGGACTAAACAAATCCATATGGATCAACTCCAAGGGTCGTGATGTCATGATATTCTTGATTGACTTGAAAGAGGACTTGGTTTGTTTTCCTAAGTTGGCACGCATCGCAAATGCGGTCCTTTTCAAAGTTCAAGTAAGGAATACCTTTCACCATTTCTTATTATTTTAATCTAGATAGATGGTCAAAAGAAATGTGGCCTAATCTCCTATGCCACAACCAAGGGTCATCATCGAGGGCTTTCAAACAAGTAACATTGCATAGCATATTAGACATGTCAATCATGTATACATTGCTTTCACGAAATCCAGAAAATATACATGTGTTGGATTGTCTATCAATAACTCTACATGCTAGGTTATCAAAAACAACATCAAAATCTTTGTCACAAAGTTGACTAACACTCAAGAGATTATGCTTGAGACCATCAACTAAAACAATATTTTCTATTAAAGGAGATGTACCAAGTTTAACATTACCAATACTAATGATTTTTCCTTTGGCGTCATCTCCGAAGGTGACGATGCCACCTTCATGGTATCTTGATAGGGTTGCAAAGTTGTTGATATCTCAAGTCATGTGCCTTGAGCAACCACTATCAAGATACCACAACCCTTTATGTCGTTGGACCTTGAAATGTACCTACATCATTTAACAAATTTGTTGACTTTGGTACCCAAACTTTCTTGGGTCCTTGAAAGTTAGTATTCCGAACCCAAACATGATTATGCGATGCATTAATCCTATCATAGCAAAATTTAACCAAATGACCTTTACGGCCACAATATGTGCATGAAAAGACTTTACCATACAAGAATGCATGATGTGTGTGTGGAGTGTGGGTATGTTTAGGGTGCTTGGCATGATGTAGAGGTTGTGATTTATGAACATGAGCATGAATAGCATGTGAATGTTTCTTTGGGACATGTTTCTTAGGAAACATAGCCTCTAGTCTATTTTTATCAAATTCACATTTCTTCAAAACAATTCCTAATGAATCAATCTTCTCTTTTAGCATGGAAATTTCATTTTCATCAATTTGTGAAAATTTACCTTTGCAAGATATTTTATAGTTATCAAAATCCTTTTGTGTAGAAACAAGAGTAGAAAACAATTCATCCTTTTCTTTTGTAAGTGTGAAAACTTTGTGATTGAGAGATTCATTTTTCTTTTTCATTTTCAAGTATTTCTTTTTGAGAAAATCATAGTTATGAGATAGTTCTTCAAAAGCTTCTCCTAGTTCATCTATGGATAGATCACAATCAATGAAAGTATCGGGAGTTACCTTCCTTGTGCTCTCATTTGCCATGAAGCACATGTTGGCGGTGTCGACTTCCTCATCGAATTCACTCTCCGAATCCCAAGTAGTCTTTAAAATTTTCTTTTTGTATGGCTTCTTGGAGGTGGAGGGCTTGGCTTTATCCGGACATTTCACAACAATGTGACCCGGCTTCCCGCAATTGAAGCAAATGATTTTCTTTTCTTCTTTACCTTGCCATCTTTTTTTATTTTGGAACTTTGCCTTGTTGTACATTCTCCGAACGTTCTTTACAAGAAGAGAAAGCTCTTCATCATCTTCTTCTTCATCATCTTCGTCGGAGTATGTGGAATAACTCTTGAAGGCAATAACTTTCTTCTTGGAAGGAGCCATTTCTTCTCTTGCTTTTTTTTCCATCTCATAGGTCTTGAGGTTCCCAATGAGACCTATAAGCTCTATCTCTTCCTTGTCATTGAGTTCCTTCAAGGTAGTGGCTTTGACTTCCCAAGATGGAGGGAGTGCACGGATGATCTTTCTCACTCTTTGATCGTTGTCAATGACGTCACCTAAAGAAGAAAGTCCTTAGTAATCTTTGTAAATTTAGTAACCATATCATCTATGGCTTCATTCTCTTGCATAGAAAAATTTTCATATTGGGAACGAAGAAGGTCTATTTTTGCCCTCTTTACTTGTGAAGTTCCCTCATGAGTGACAAGCAAGTGAGTCCAAATCTCATGGGCGGATTTGCAATGAATGACTCTAGAAATATCATCGTCATTAAGAACTTGAAGCAAGGCATAGTGTGCCCTAGCATTAGCATCAAACTCTTTTGTGTCAATATCGGACCAAGCGTCCTCATCACCGGCGGGTGCACTAAATGGTTTGGTCACCGCCTTTGCAACCCGTCTTCCTAGGGATTGCAAAAACACGGTCATCTTAACCTTCCATATGGGAAAGTTAAGGCCATCAAACTTGGGTGGGGTCTTAATTCCTTCGGCCATATTAATAAGTGTATGAGGATGAAAAATGAATAGTGATTAGCAATATAGGATCTCTCTAAGGTTGTTAAGCCAGAGCCTAGAGACCAATGCTCTGATACCAATTGAAAAACACCTAGAGGGGGGGTGAATAGGTGTTAATGCTAATCTAATAATCTTTTTCAACAAGTATGTGTATATGATGCAAACGGTCACTCAAAATAAGAAATTGAAGCCGAATTCCCCGTGAAGGGCTCTAGAACTTCTCCTCTTTAATTCCTCTAGATTATGAGTTAAGGCGCGTAATTGCTTTCTTGTTGAGATGAGTAAAGACCGAAAATGCAAGTAATGAAATGGATGCAATAATGAAGTGCACACAAGAGATATCACAAGATGGAAATGTAAAGCAATAAAAAGGCAATAAGGAAATCAATCGCAAACACAAGGGATTTGTTTCGAGGTTCGAGCCACCACTCTACGTCCTCGCCTTCACCACCGTGAAGGGTTTCCACTATATCCACCGAGGAAATATAAAAGGTCTACCGAAGACCGGAGTACCGAACTCCCACCAATCCAATCTTCTTCTACCAAAGAGGGATCTCAACACAAGATAGAACAAGTAACAAAGTGATCAACAAGACCACTAACTTCTCTCTTACAACTTCCTTATAGAATGAGAAGGATTTTTGGCTCAAGAGGTGTAGTGAGAAAAATTCAGTTGTAAAGTAGTAATAAATAGCTTGAAACAATTGAAAAATAGTAACTAAGAATGCACTTAGAAAATTGAAAGCTTTGAAAACTTTTCTTTCTTTTGAAACTTGAAAACAATGGGTATTTTTCTTGATTTTAACAAGTGACCAATGCCAACTATTTATAGGGATTAGAGGAGATCTAATCATCATTATAACTAGCTAAATAGGTCTGAAAATAGCCTGCAAAATTTCAGAAATAGCTGACACACAAATCCCAATCAAATCCAAGACACAAAAATCAGAAAAGTAGACGTTGGGGCTGCTGGCGGCTGTCGGTCGACCGGCCCGGTCGACCGGCAGTCCATTTGCAAACTAGCCGTTGGACTCGGTCGACCGGTCCGGTCGACCGGCGCTCAAACAAAAACAAGTCTTTGTTCTGTCGGTCGACTGGCCCGGTCGACCGACAGAACCCGAGAGCAAAGGACTTTCAGTCGGTCGACCGGTCCGGTCGACCGGCAGACGTGCACAAACATGCACGCCAAGTCCACTAGGCCCGGTCGACCGGTCAAGCCTGAAACATGATTTTTCTAGGGAAATTTTGAACTTTAAAAAATTTTCAAAATAATTTTGTAAGGCTATATGATTAAGTATCATGCTATAAAGGTTGGTATACATGATATAAACAAGATGTAAAATTATAAAATAATTTGAGTCATGTATAACCATCAAGACATGAACCTAAATCAATTACCCAAAACAAAAACCGTATTTTAAAAATGAAGGTGTGTGTGTTTTCTTGAGCCAACTTATCATAGCCTCATTCTTTAACAAACTAATTCTTACAAAGGTTCTAGGTGACTACAAGGTCTTCAAATTAGGGCTTCTCCGTGGAATGTTGCATAGTTTGAATCCTTGAACCCGAATTGAGTCATCTTGAGTCAAAAGAACCCGAATTGAGTCATCATTAGGGAAGAACACAACTTGAATTCATAGAACCCTAAACACACTTAAACATTAAAATATGATTAGTACAAATAACTATATATGTTTTGTAATCATCAAAACTCAAATACCGGGTGATTGTAACCTTGGGCCAACAGCTCATAGGCTGGTGTTTTGTGTTTCATGCCCCAGTAAAGGGAAACTATCAGGGGTACAAACACCTATTGGATGAGGAGAAGAAGGATGATGTGTACACAAGCATGCAATGAAACAACTTAAAGGTTAGATGCATCATAATAAAAAGTAATGAAAAAGCTAATATAAACTCAGCATAAATTAAACATATTGTGCTAACAAGACTACATATATTCAGCTTCTAATCACATGAGACTAGTACGTCAAGGGGATAATCCAAATAAGAAAACCCTCATGTATATACCATATGTCCCGTGCAATTATGGGCTGAACATACATAATTTGTGTTATCCGGGATGAGCAATATATACAAGCATACACATAGGCTGTGTTTGAATAATACTTGGGTAATCATACCTTCCCATAGTGCTTCTCTCCAGCCTCTAATCAGCCAAGGGGATAATCCAAACAAGAAAACCTTTATATATACACCATACGTTTCGTGTAATTATAGGCTCTCCGAAATTTTTACGTGCAAATTAGGAAAGGGGCCGAAGTGGGGGTGTGACCCAGTGACATATTAGATGTGTCTACTCCAAACAGGGTAAGACCTATGACAGAGTGACGATTCGGACCTCCGAGTGTGGGGAACCTTAGCAGAAGAGTTGAGCTTCTGAGTGGGGGAATCCCAACAGCAGAAATGGGATCACGGTTGGTTTCGAGTAAGGGTTTTGCTCCATCAGCGGAGCTATGAACTTGGTATGGATCTAAAGTTGGGGTGCGACCCATCGACAGATTGGATGCGTCTAATCTGAGCAGGGTAGGACCCGCAGTAGAGTGATGATCCAGTGTAGACCTCATCCGCCTATTGGTTAGATTTTATGTTTCACTCCTGGCAGAGGAAAACTAATAGGGTATAACGCCCGTGGATAAGGAGCCCGTAGGCTGGCGTTTGTGTTCTGTGCTTGGTAGAGGAAAACTACCAAGGGTACATTCGCCTGAGAATCCACCCGTATGTTCGCATGAGGGAAGCCAGTAGGTTGGCATTTGTTTTTCGTGCTTGATAGAGGGAAACTAATACGTGTACATTCGCTTGGGAGCCCGTAGGCTCGGATGAGGGAAGCCTGTAGGCCGACGTTGTGTTTCGCACTTGGTAGATGAAAACTACCATGGGTACATTTCCCTGAGGAGAGCTCGTAGGCTGGCACATGTTTTTTGTGTTTGGTAGAGGAAAACTACTAATGGTACATTTGCCTGAGGGGAGCTCGTAGGCTGGCGTATGTGTTCCACATTTGGTAGAGAAAAACTACCAAGGGTATATTCGCCTGAGGGAGCCCGTAGGTGACTGCTTGCGTTGCCGTCCCCGAGCGGGGGTGAAACCCACAGCGGAACATGCAAGCATTGGACTCCGAATGGAGTAGGCTAATAATGGTTAAGAGCAGGATATAATTTATTTGATAATGCAATAGAAGTAAAAGTATGTGGGTCATGAATAGGGATATTGCCATGTTTTGGGATGTAAAAGAGGATCACTCGATTGTCTTGTATTGGGTGATCGCGTACTGTGGTTGGAGGGGAGGCAGAGCGCTTGACTGTCCGGATTTGGAGACTGCTTCGGGTGTAAGGACATACTCCTTGAGGAAGTCCTGGCGGATGAGTTCTTCCATATACCTTTGGAGGTTCGGGCAAGGGATGGTCTTGTGCCCTTTACCGTCGTGGTAGGAGCAGTACTTTTCTGCTCCCGGAATGCGAGGGGTCGTACTGGATGAGTCTCAGACACTTGACCAAGGTTGATCCTTGATGGTGTTGAAGACTTTGTTGATGAGGAGCTTGAGCGGAGTGAATTGCTCTATTAGTTGGTGAGCTCAGAGCGGGCTTGGTGAGAGGATCGGGGGTGCTTCTCTCTTGTAGGTATGTTACCCCCCGTTCTGTTCTTAGGCATTGGGGAGGCTTTGTGCGGAGACTTCGACTTTCCTCCGTGGTCACCGGACTTCGCGGAGTGGTTGAAGTCTGCATTGCCTCCTCCAACTGGATGTAGGGCTGATCTTGGAATAGAACCTCGCTCATCCGGGTGACGTTGTGCTTCAAAAGATGCTTGTATAGAGGGTGAGAGACTTGCAGTTAGCTGACAAACGCGAGTGCGGAGACGTCCTCACCGCAATTGGGAAACTTGGCCAGTTGACTCTGATGTAGCCGATGTAAGATTTGAGGTTGTCGCTCTGCTTTATCTTGATGGTAAGAAAACGGTGGTTGTTCCTCTTGGTCTCCCTGCGAGATGCGTACTGCGATGAGAAACACTTCAGACGCCTCCTCGAAGTTGTAGAGAGAATGCGGAGGAAGGGAGTAGAAATAATCTGAGGCCATATTTTTCAGATTGGAAGGAAATGTGAGGCGCATGGTCAGATCGTTACTGGAGTAGATCACCATCTTGTCCCGAAAATTCCTGATGTGTTGAGCTGGGTCGTACACTTTGGAGTAGTAATCGTAGGTTGAAGTTAAGAATTTCTTCGGAAACTCGCACTCCATGATCTCCTTGAAGAGAGGAGTTGGAGATTTTGACAGTTGAAAGCGTTAATTGGCTGTCGAACTGCAACTTAGCCTCCTTGATTCGTCTTTGGATCAATTCGTCGCGGGTCCGAATTCAGGAGATTCTCTGGTTATAGGCTCGCTCTCTGGTTTCATCGGCATCGAGGTGTTCTGGAGGGTAGCGATTTGAGCCTGGAGTTGATTGTTGAGCTGCCTTAATGCCTCCTGTTAACAGATGGTATTCTCGCGGTCGAGAGCCGCCTGTTCCTGATCACGATATGATTGGGCTTGTTGTTCCTTCATCTACTCTTTCATGTCGGCAAGCATCTGAAGGAGCTGGTCTTCGAGTTGCTGTGATGGTTGGGGATTGGCGGCTGCTCCCTGAGGTGAGGAGCCAGTGTCTTCTGTAGTACGCAGTTGATCGACGACGGCGGGGGACCGTGTCCCCAATGGTGCTGATGGCCTTGCCTTTAGACGTTGCGCCGCTGAGGATGACAGGTTGCTTTCTTGGAGCCATCGACACTGTGGAAGAGGCTTCTTGAGGAAGGTTGTTTGGGAGGGAGATCTTGAGTATATGAACTCAGATCTCAATGAAAGCATCAATTTGTGGTGGTGATTTTTCGTCACAAGTGATTGGACGATCAATCCTCACCACAAGTGAAATAAAGTAGGACGGGGTATTGCATGTGAAGTTGTGAACAAAGCACAACACAGAAAAGAGAGGAAGACACACATGATTTTACATGAAAACTTTTAATTGGAAAAAAACCACAGGGAGAGGGAAGAGCTTTACTATAATTTTCAGATTACAAGGATTATATGTATCAAGAAGATGAGTTTAGAGGTTGTCTATAAGTCTTGAGGTTCAGGAATTCAGAAATCCTTGTCTTCGTTGGAAGACGAGGTTCACTTATACTCAACTGAGCAGATGGTACATGTGAGATCTTCGTAAGTGCACGATTTGCACATGTCGACTTGTTGTAACAATCGCGATCTGTGGTGCAAGCTTGTAGGATTGCATGTAGGGAAATCCTTCATTTTTCATAACTGCCCACGTGACGTCACACGTTATGAACGTGGAGGAATATATGGGCGTAACTGTCAGCAAAGATCGAGAGTGAACTGTTGCTGGAGCTACTTGACTCGGAGCTGAAGTCTTCGGAACAAAGGAATCCTCGTAGCGGAGAGGATTTGAAGGAGGTCGGGAACATCATGGACTTTGGAGGAGAGCTCTAATGTACTTCGGAGAGTTGGAAGGTGGGGAACACATGTCGCCATCTTGGATGGGATCAGATTTTGACCACTACAACAACAATGACAACGACAACCGTGATCATGATTATAAAGTAACCAAATTGTCTCTTGTGGTGATGCAATATTGCTTCCTTTCCCTGAAGAGATCTTCTTTCCAGTATCTTCTTCTCTATTGCATCCATTGTGATAGTCTGATAGAAGATCCATGTATGCTGGTAATGCAAATAATTAATAGAAAGCCAGGAAAACCGGTGTAAGAATGATGTAATACAAGATCACAATCACCTTCAAATACAAATAAAAAGGAAAAACTAGGGTTTTACAAGAAATAAAATGAAAAAAGAGAGGTTAGGGTTGGAGAAAGTCTGGATAACTTTGGGCTTCGCACCCCTTACACGGGCTTCACACCCCTTACACCACGGGCGTCGCACCCAAACTCAAGAGCACACTTAAGAGAATTTAGCTGGAAAAGTTTTTATTATTCACTGTCTATCTTATTCATTGAGTTGAGCCTCTTTGTATAGGCAAAGTGAACTTCCCCATCACAACCGATATGAGATTAAATTACAATAAAAGATACAAAGTGAACTTCCTCATCACAACCGATGTTGGACTAAATTTCAATAAAAGAAACAACTAAACTCAAAGAAAATAAACTAAGACATAGAGTCATCTAAGAATTGGTGATGTCCTCATCAATTCCCTCGGGGTGGGAGAAACTCAACCCTATCGAGTGAGGGCTTCTCTCACGAAGCATCTCAATCGGGCCAAAGTGTGGTCGTGGCAGCAACACTGATGCGTCATGGTTGACCCAGGGGTGTGGAGGTGATAATGGAGAAGAAAATATTGAAGGAGATTGAAACCAGAAGCTCTGATATCAAACTGATGTAAAACGAGAGGATCACAATCGCCTTCAAACTAAAAATTTAAGAAATAGGGTTTTGATAGAAGAAATAGAAAAGACATTATAGTTTAGAGAAAAGAGCTAGATAAATGTTGGGCTTCGCACCCTTGCGCAGGCTTCACACCCCTTACACCGCGGGCTTCGCACCCCTTACACCACGGGCTTCGCACCCAAAACTCAAGAGCAGTCTCAAGAGAATTTAACTGAAATTTTTTTTAATTATTCATTGTCTATCTTATTCATTGAGTTGAGCCTCTTTATATACGCTCTTACAAAGTGAACTTTCCTATCACAACTGATGTGAGACTAAATTTTCATAAAAGACACAGTGAACTTCCCCATCACCACCGTTGTGGGACTAAATTTCAAGAAAAGAAACAACTAAACTCAAAGAAAATAAACTAAGGCATAGAGTCATCTAAGAACCAGTGATGTCCTCATCAATTCCCTCGGGGTGGGAGAAACTTAACCCTGTCGAGTGAGGGCTCCTCTCACAAAGCATCTCAATCAGGCCAAAGTGGTGGTCGTAGCAGCAACACTGATGCGTCATGGCTGACCCAGGGGCGTGGAAGTGAAAATGGAGAAGAAAATATTGAAGGAGATTGAAACCAGAAGCTCTGATACCAAAATGATGTAACACTGACCTGGATCGCAATCACCTTCAAATCGTAACCGAAATTTAAAATTAAAAGCAAGAAAGGACTTCGTATTTTCACCCCTTACGTGGGCTTCTCACTCAAAATTCGAGAGCAGAAAACTCAAGAATTAAATCAGATAATTTGAGAAAACTTTTAATCATTCAATAATTCAAATGAAATAGTCTAGGGGGCCTTGTATAGACTTTACAAAAGATGACTACTGAGAAATAACTGATGCGGTACTAAACGTCCACAAAAGAACACCTATTACAGAAAATAAAGCTAAAACGAAAGAACACCTACTACATAAAATAAATCTGAAACAAAACCAATCTAAAGCCAAAGAAGTGCATTGCCTCGCTTCCTGAAGTAGACTCGATCGAACCGCCCCCTAAGCGGCATGATGTCCTCATCAAAGCATGGAACAGAGGAAAGCTGTAAATATAAAGAAATAGAAATAGAAGGATTTTCTTAACAAACTGTTAACATAAGATGTGGTATTAAATGAATGAAGATTCTTGTGGACTGACTCATCCTAGCTGAGGGAATAACTCACCGATGAGAGGAATCATTCATCTCTATACAAAGGTATGTTTTGTTGCAAGGGATTGGAGTTTTTTTGAGTTCTTATAGTTCGTGGAAGTAGGTATCATCATTCATCAAGCTGCAATTTAGTTTAATGCTGTTTGGTTGGAATGCTAAAGTTTTTTGAATCCTAGTGCTGCTGTTGGATGTAATTGGAGTCTCTTTTTACAGTTCCCATCCTTGGTTGGATGTAATTGCTGTTAAGAATCTGAAAATTTAATGATATGTTTATTCACTAAAAAAGTTAAAGTAATTAAAAAGGAATCTGGTTATGCAATATATTTTGAAGTTCTGAGATTGAATATGTGGTGTCATTGGATGAGAGAAAAGGGAAGAGGTCAACATGTAACTGAGAAGATCTGATTCCATGATTTCTCTCATGCTAATCAGAATTGAGAGGTGATGGAATCTGATCACCTATTTTAAAAAATGGCTGAATTTCATTTCACATGGAATTGGATTTCCTCAATATGCATCTGCTATATAAATGGGCTGTATTTCATGTCACCATGGAATTGGAATTCCTCGATTTGTACCAGCTAAATATTTCTGTAATTCATTTAAGTCTTATAGGTTGCGTTTGGTTTGTGGAATCCACATGAGAATCTAAGATTCCTGTGGGAATTACACTGTTCGGCATACACTCAACTCAATGCCCAAGAAATGTTTAATTCCCCATTGGCGTCGTATCTCCTCTTTCATGGCACTGTGATTCCCTCCTAAAAGTGGGTATGCTACATTTATCCGGATGCGAATCTGACAGAACTTTCCCGACTCTTACTCTCTCTCTCTCTCTCTCTCTCTCTCTCTCTCTCTCTCTCTCAAAGTTCGAAGACTCGGCCATTTCCGATATGAATTGGCCGACACCGTGTCATAATTTGTGGTAATTAACTGGAATCGGCTTGAATCGGTCGGGATCAGAATGAAATTGGTTAGAATCGGCCGATATCAGCCAATTCCATTACGATTACGGCTAATTCCAACACAAATATTTTCAAAACTACAACAAATTGAGCAGTATCTTCCCAATTCTGTAGCGTAAAAATTGATTAATTCACAGCGCCATCACATTGTTGTTGGATTCTCTTGCCATGCTAAAGATTATAAATACTCCTCTCTTATCAACAATCCCCAAAGGAGAAAAAATTGAGGGAAAAAACCAAAACTGGTAACTAATTGGAGGACTAATTTGTCAGATTAATTGTTTCTTAAACTTGATTTATTAGGAAAAATGTTAAACATAGTTAAAAATGTGCAATAATTTGTTGACTCTGATATAAGTAATTACTTTATTTAAGAAATGCTAGAAAATGGTTAGAAGGTTGTTATGTATATAATTAAGTAGAATATAATTAATTTGTTAGATTAATCATATAATAGTTTGTTGGGTTAATAGTTTAAACTTACTTTGTTAGAAAAATGTTAAATTTTTGTTACAAAATGGTTGCCGTAAATATAATTAACTAATTAATTTTAAGAAATGTTAAAAAATGATTGACATAAATATAATTAAGTAAAATATAATTAGTTTGTTAGATTAATTGTATTTTGATGTCTTTGTAAATATGTTATTAATTTTTTTCCTTTGCACCAAATGCTGTATGTTGCGACATTTTGTTGAATTATGATTCAAATTCCATCAATTATTCTTAAAAAATGTCAAAATGCTACTAATTATCTAATTTTTTAAAACATTTATAATTATTTTTTAAATGTTTTTTTACTGAGACTGATATCACCGATACAAATGGCCAATATTGCCGATTCTGATACCTAAAACCACTGGCCGATTCCGATTCCAAGATTTCGAACCATGCTTTCTCATCTCCTCTTTTTCTAATATGGCCACTGTCCTGCAAATGCCTATTCACCACCATGGTTGATATGCCCATTATTGCCCCACCACCATCGTTGTCATTGCAGTCATCGACAATGTTGATGTGCTTCTCATCACCACCGCTTAGATGTCCGCTATCTGGACCACCACTATAGGCATGTTGTTGCCGTCACCAAACCTTATGGTGACTAGAGGTGCCTCAATCCCAAGAGGAATCTCTTCTCGCACAAAAGAATCTCAATTTCCAACTATAGTTCTTGTGCGCAACGATGGAGAGGGAAAGATAAGTAAACTTCAAATTTTAACTACAAAATTTTCTGTACACCATTGCATGTGGAAATTAAAAAACGAATAAATTTTCATTTTCAAAGTCATAAGAGCACTTTTTGATGAGTGCTAATGTTGTGGAAAATTTTCTTTTGTAGATTTGTTTTTTCACTTAGTCTATGGTCCTGTATAATGACTTACTACACGAATGCCATTCCCAATATTTAAACCTAGCATCTTCGTCTTTGTCTAGACCCTTTCTTAGTTTAGGAGAATTTTGGAAGGTCACCTTTCTTGAATGGGCTTTAATACATTGTGCATAAGGTAACCTTCCAGCATGCCAATTGCATAGAAAATCTGTTTCTTGCATGTATTTTCTTCCCTAGGAATTTGGCACCTACTTAGATTGTTGACATTGTATTATATGTGGAGCCTTCTTAATTAAGAGTTGTGCTCTCTGGCCTGACGTATCTATATTGGAATAAAACTCTTATATGAAGATGGTGATGATTGTCTTAATGTTTTTGATCATGGTTTAAAATCTTGGTATGGCCAGTGGTTTTTAGTATCAATGCCATCAATATCATCCATATTGGCAATATCAACCTTGATATTGGTCTATATTATAGGGTTAATATCGGTCTATATTATAGGGTTAATATCGTATGAAGTACCTCAGATCTTGGTACAATATTGTTGATATATAACACAGTTAGCCGATATATGAAACCACATCTTATATGAAATCACGTCTCTGATGTTTGATTGGGAGTTATTTAATTATCTAAGTTCACTATAAATGCCTAGGTTATTCTCGGATCATTTTTACTTCAATCCTTAAGAATCTCTGTTTCGAGAGACATATGAAGTCAAAGCTGTTTGCCTTCCAAATTCTTATTTCTTTTCAGCATCAAGGAAAAGTCAGCTGCTGTCTGTCTAGAGGCTTGCTTGCCCTAATGCTTTGTGCTATACGCAAAGCTAACATGAAAAATATATACATTATAGGTAAAAGATGCACCAAGCTCATGCTAAGATACTATGTAAACTTTATATTTTTCGTAGACTGCTATAGGTTGCTTTATAATGACAAATTTTGTAGCGAAGATGAGATATTGTTGATGAACTAATAAATCATTTATATAGATTGCTTTATAAGGACAAATAAGGTGACCATCTACTAAAATTGACCCCTATTTTAGCTATATAAGTGCTTTTAATTAACAATTTGTCAATGAAAGCCTATCATGTGCTTGTGTCATTCTTGATCATATTGATGAAGTTCATTCATACATCCCATTCAATGTGATATCTGGGATTAGTCTAGATGAAAGTGGAAGTTAAAAGAACCACATCCAATTTGTGACCTAACTTATTAGCAGGCAGCCTAACCAAAGAAAAAAGAAAGAGATTTTAATATATTTTTACAAGTATAAAAATATTTTTAACTCATTGAGCCGTCATTTCTCTTGAAAAATTTATTGAACTATAAGAATTGGAAGGCAGAATCCTCTGCATTTCCATATGTAAACTTCTGGACAGAAAAGGGCCCTTGTATTTTAGTATTATATCTACCAACTCACAAAACATGAGTCATCCATGTGTATTTTCTAATCCTTGTTGCTAACTAGTATTAGAAAACTTAATTTGAACTTTGCCGGTTATTAGAGCTCCATGAGTCTGTGATTGTAGTGTTTGATCTTGGCTTAAATTGGGAAATCTATATTACCCAGTATGATTGTATACTGTTATAGTCTATTGTTCAGTATACTTCTGGTCTCTACTTTTCCAAAACAGATATCATGAAATTTATCAATTGGCTGATTCTACATTGAAAAATATCATCATATCTTAAGTTTAAATTTGATTTATCAGTCAATTGCAATGACTTGCTATCTTCTAATAGTTGAATTAGATTAGCGGATATTGATGATATTGATACTAAAAATAAAAATCATTGGCTGATGTCAACACTGAAACCATGATTGGTAGTCTAGCTTAAATGTATGAAGATTCCTTTGCATAATTTAATGTAAATGTAATCTTTGTTTTTTTCTGTGTCAGAAATCAAAGAAATGCTTTCAATTGTGCTGCGAGATTTAAGGTTTAGCTCAGCAGTGGTTCATCAGGTTTGTTGCAGATCTTATTTACAGATATCTAAATATAAGTAGGAGTAAACTTTTGTGTCTTATCTTGTAAT
Organism: Agave tequilana; assembly: GCA_038442645.1. Classification (NCBI taxonomy): domain Eukaryota; kingdom Viridiplantae; phylum Streptophyta; class Magnoliopsida; order Asparagales; family Asparagaceae; genus Agave; species Agave tequilana. The sequence goes on from JAVJIF010032320.1 coordinate 57,422, forward strand.
TAATTTTTCTTCAATACTCATACACTATTATGTTCGTTTATCATGTTTCATATTTTATTGAATATGGCCTTTGTGTTATTGATTTATGATATCTACAAGTCATTGAATATTGCTTTTTTTGAGAAATATTGAAGTTTCACATGATTTACTGAAAGATATCTGAGCAATAGCACGAGGGAAGAGTCACTAACTAAACTAGCAAAAGAAGGTTACTGTTTTGTTCCTAAGGAATCTAAACTGGCATATTTTACTGGCTTCAAAGTTGCGGGCACAGTACTGAATGGTACAAAGCCAGAAAAAAGTTTCAAGTGAGATATATTTAAAAGTCTTGAGAGTTTGTTGGAAAGAGGCTCACTGAGATGCCTCCCTAACTCGAAAAACCAGGTTTTCCCAGCACCTTTTGCTCAAAATCATCCCTGTGTTCATATTTGAGTTTGCAGATTCTTTGAAGATGCACTGAACTCTTTTAGTCTACTCACTGCAGCTTGCAAGTTATTTCAGGGAAAATGTCTATGATGACAGGAATTTGTCCTTTTAGCCATTTAATAAAGTATATAACTGTTTTCAGAGAATATAAGGATGGTCCTGATATTTTTAAGACATACTTTTAGTTATTTTCAGAATTTTTAGGACCCATTAGTTGGCGCCTTTTTTCTGCTTAAACTCTGCTAAAGCTTTAAAAGTCTGAACAATGCGTTGCTGCTTTGACTCCACCTTTTGCTTTCTGCAACCTTCTGAGTGTGAGTATGTGAAGGATTCCTAGATTGAACATTTGTTACTATAAGAAATGAGTTAATAGATGTAGGTTCTCATTCTTTTAATGTACATGTAACAAAAGCATGTTTCTGGATCTTTTGTTTATGTTCATTTTTTTTGTTGGGATTCCAATCTTTAGAAGGTGAGCATGCCTCTAGTTTTGCTTTTTTATTTTCGAATTTTTAAGTATGTATATTTTATATCTTTGAGAAATGATATGTTTACCTCGTCTTATGTATATTTCTACGCATGATTTTATGAGTATTTTGTAAATATTCCCTTTTGCTAGTAGAGAATGAAAATTAAATCAATGATGAATTTTAATGAACTAATCATGGATCACTTAATTTTTGATATAAAATCAAATTTCCCTCAATTTATCTAATCCTGTGCAATTCAGCAGTACCATAGCTATATTAGTTGATCAAGCCTGATTCAGGTAAATTAAAGATTATACTTGTAATATAGCTCTAAAAATGATAAACAAAGCCTAATTATCTTTTTGTAGATACACAAAGCCATTTTTTTTCGTGTAAGTTGTAAAACTCAACTGAACTATGATGTTAATTTGTTAGACGTTCACCATTGTAATTTTCTTAAGGGTCAGCTACGAAAGGGTATTGATGAGGACATCACTCAGCTCCTATTTATCTCTTCATGTCTTAGCTGATTATTTAGTATTTTGTTTCAGCTTTATTTGTAGTAGGTGTTTTAGTCTTATTTGTGTTCCTTTGTGGGCGTTTAGTACCACATCGGTTATTTCCCAGTACTTCACTTTTTGTAAAGCCTATATAAGGCCCCTTAGACTATTTTGTTGAATCAATGAATGATTAAATAAAACTTTTCCAGTTAAAATTTCAGAGCTCTGGGTTCTTGAGATTGGGGTGTGAAGCCCGTGGTGCAAGGGGTGTGAAGCCCGCGTAAGGGGTGCGAAGCCCAAAGTTATCTGGTTCTTTCTCCAACCCTAATCTCTCTTTTCATTTTATTTCTTGTAAACCCTAGTTTTCTTTTTTTTTTTTTTGTATTCGAAGGTGATTGCGATCCTGTATTACATCATTTTGGTATCAGAGCACCGGTTTTCAATCCCCTTCAAATTTTTTCCTTTTCCAAATTTTCTTCAAATCTCTCAAACCCTAGATCTATCTCAACTCCGGATTTAGATCTATTCAAAAAAAAAAAAAAGAAAAAAAGAAAAAGATTTCACTGTTATAAAAAAAAAAATTATTACAGTGAAAATTCTCTCTGAAAAAAAAAAATTTACAACCTCTCCCTGTTCATCATCTTCCGCCGCCTTCACGATCCAGCCACGCCTTCAATCGCCGCCGTCGACACCATCAGACCGCGCCTCCACCGCCAACAGCGGAGCCCACCGCTGCCCCTCCATCAATTCCCGTCGCCGAATCTCCAGCCGACACCCACATCTACGCCCTCCTTCACCGACTTCGACGAGATCCGCTCCCGAACATCGCCGACGCTCCCAGATCCCAGTCGTCTTCCTCCCGGGCTCGTCGGAGCTCGCAGATCCAGTCATCAACTCCCTCCGCCACCTCACCATTAGCAGCAGAGATCTTCGCCAGACCTCCCCGGTCCTCTTCATCCTCATCATCATCACCTCCGTCCACGAAGCCGTCACCGCACCCGACGCCGTCGTCGCCCTTGCTCCATCAAGTCGCCAGCCATCGCCGCCGAGCTTGATCTTGCCCTAGCTGCGCTCGGGAACAAAGGGAAGTGGGTATTGGGTCGCCGTCGTCGCCCGAGATCCACCAAGATCACCGCCATCTTCGCCGACGTCGTCCTCAGCCCTCGCCGCCGTCTTCATCTCCGAAGCTTCGCCGCGCCTTGCTGGAATCATCGCCCTTGATCAGAGTCGCCGCCGCCGTCGTCGCCCTTTGCTCCATCAAGTCGACGCTGTCGCCGTTCCGCTCAACCTTCCCCTAACCGACAGCAAAGAGGAGAGAGGAGTGTGAACGGAGTCCAAGGATCCCCGTCGTTGATTCCACCGCGACCTCGCCGGTCTCCTATCGCCGGCGATAGCTCCAGACCGCCGACATCCATCGCCGCCGTTGAGGGCTTCCCAAGCCCTAGCTTGAGGTCGAGCGGAGAAAGAAAATTTGGTGTTGGGTTTGATTTTAAATCAAACCCAGCCCACACTATTAAGTGGGCTTGGATCAGACCCTAAGCGGTTGGGCCGGATCCAGACCCAACCGGCCCAACCAGCCCATTTTTAAACCCGTTTGGGTTTTAAGATAACTCATAGCGGGTTGTGGGTCCCAGTTAGGTCGGGTAGAGCGATTTTGCACCTGAACCTGACCCGATCCACTTCAGTGACGTCACTGCTGACATCAGCAACCGGGTTAACTCACTGAGTTGACTCAGTCCAGATCCAGTTCTCCTGACTCAGTTCAGAATCGCAGCATATCTTCCAGAGGTCGTTCAAGGCTCGTTTCAAATCCAAATCGAGCCGTTTTCGAAGCAGTGGATTCGTGACGACTAGTACTACGCGCCTACAGCAGTCTCATTCAGGTTTGAGCTACGGTCACCTTCCCAGGCGTGAACGACTCCACCTCAGGTGATATCACAACTTGACCTAGTTCATTAACTGTTGATTACTTGCAATTACTATACGGATCGCTATAATTTGTTGGTAGAAATGCTATTTGCTTCGATCTAGTGGTTGCATCTTTGCATCATTTTAGGAATGCATTTTTATTTGAGCCTAAACTTTAGAGAATTTTGTTTAGTGCATGCATTTAGTTTAACCGACTTTAGGGCTCTCCATTGCATCTGCTTGCTTGCTTGAGTCATCATGACTAATCAGCATGATAGGGACTCCCACTTAGACCAGCTACACAATCTCCAACAGGGTCATATGTCCGTTCATGAGTACATTACCATATTTAAGGATTTAACCCTTCGTAGTGAAGTGAGCGAGCACCCTTCTGAGGCTCTAACTAGGTTTATTTGGGGTTTACGGCCTAAGATAAAACGTGCTATGATTACTGCCCCTATGACCTAGACACCGTTGAAGATGCCTTTGATGTGGCCTTAAGATTGGACTTGACTTTCAAGACACTGATCAATGCCAAGGTCAAATGTTCTAACTGTAAGGGCTATGGACATTATCACTATCAGTGCCCCTCGGAGAGTCAACCTGTTAGAACTGTGTCCACTGATGAAGTTGACGAATCGAAGCCTGTTAAGGATGACCAAGTTTCTTCTGGAACTGTTAATAAAATTGAAGACATGGCAGTTGATTCTGTCACACAAATTATTGGTGAAATTCATAAGTCTCCTGATAGTGCCAATGATGACGTGGACGAGACAATTGAGCCTAATATACCCACTGTGCCTAACCAGCTAGTCGAGTCTCCTTGTGTTGAACCTAGTTTTATGGTTATTCCTATCAATTCATCTTTTGGGGAGTCACCTGAATTTCTTGCCAAGGTCCAACAAATGGTTTCTAATACTTCTTTTTCAGGTTGTTTAGAGTTTGTGTCTGAGTCCTCTGTACCTCCATCTTTAGGTGTGTGTCCTTCTAGGCATATCATATCTCTCATTCTCCCATCGTTAGGAGTTATGCTTAGAATACCTACTGCATTGCATCTGCCTGTTGCACATACTGATGATATCACTAGGCTGATAGCAATTTGCAATAAGCCCTACAATTTGCTGCATACCCATATAGTATTTTGCAGGAATTTACAGTTGATAACAGGGTGATTGCTTACGAGTTGGATAGCCCGTGGGATCCTGGTATCAGCTCTGTTTTCAGCCAGGATGATGCACCTCGCTCTACTCCCTGTTCCTTGATCGTGCTGCTATCTTCCACCACCGATCTGTCACGGAGACCAGCTCCTCCTCCGCCACCATGGTCTCGACATGATGTTCCCATGCTGCTGCCACGACCACCACCTTGGCCCGATTGAGATGCTTCGTGAGGAGAGTCCTCATTCGACAGGGTCGAGTTCCTCCCACCCCGAGGGAATTGATGAGGACATCACTCAGCTCCTATTTATCTCTTCATGTCTTAGCTGATTATTTAGTATTTTGTTTCAGCTTTATTTGTAGTAGGTGTTTTAGTCTTATTTGTGTTCCTTTGTGGGCGTTTAGTACCACATCGGTTATTTCCCAGTACTTCACTTTTTGTAAAGCCTATATAAGGCCCCTTAGACTATTTTGTTGAATCAATGAATGATTAAATAAACTTTTCCAGTTAAAATTTCAGAGCTCTTGGGTTCTTGAGATTGGGGTGTGAAGCCCGTGGTGTAAGGGGTGTGAAGCCCGCGTAAGGGGTGCGAAGCCCAAAGTTATCTGGTTCTTTCTCCAACCCTAATCTCTCTTTTCATTTTATTTCTTGTAAACCCTAGTTTTCTTTTTTTTTTTTTTGTATTCGAAGGTGATTGCGATCCTGTATTACATCAGGTATATTTGCAAAATAAACTCAAAATGCAAGGTCATGTATGGAAATATGCAAAAGGCAAGGTGAAAGATGTATTTTAAAAATAGAAAAGGATATATAAATTGGTAAATCCCCTATTTAATTTTTCTCATTGTACCGAGAAAGTCTTTCTTCAAACATTTTCTTTGATTTGTTATATCACTAAAGCTATAAGCATTTATTACTATAATAATTAATCACATCCGTGGCTTGCAAGTGCCACCATAGGCTATAGCATAGTGGTTAAGCCTTTTTGCACAAGGCAAGAGGTTTGGGTTGAAATCCCGCTGTCATAGGCTATGTTCTATTCTCAAAAAATAAAAACAAAAACAAAAATAAATAAGAAAAGAAAAGAAAATGAAAAGATCGTATATCTAGACTGTAGCTTCAATCATTTGTGTCCTTTTGTTTTTGACAAATAACTTTCTTTTGTTATAATTGCTAAAAATAGGAAAATTTTCTCTATCCTTTGTCTTCTGGTTTCAATGTTGTCAGCATTTTCTCTCTCACAGCCTAAAATTTTCTCTCCTTGTCATATAAAACTTTTTACTTCAGTAAATATTGATATGGGCTGTTCATGGGCAACTTGGCTTGATAACCAGTTTTTGCAAACTCATTTAATTTAAAAATAGTATAGTTCAAGCTCCTGCTTAATTTTAAGCTCGCCGGTTGAACATGCCATGCTTAATTTGTTCCTCAATTTTCTCAAGGCCAAGGATAATTGAGTTTCATTCTCTTACAATATTTTATTGTGGCAATCACAACATTTTTTTGATAATAGGACAATTTTAAATAACTATAATTTTCTTATCACATTTCATGAAATTACCTCATTTGTCCAACTAAGACTATTGATTATGGCCCGGTAGCATGGGAATGCGCATAGATCACTGAAAAGTCACTCAGGGTGAGTGTACCTAACATGTCATAGGTTGCTCACAGACCACATAAATTGCCTGAAGGCCACTTATTGAGTACATTCAATACCATGTGACAGTCTCAATCCATCACTTTATTTCATAGTGAACTTTGAGGTTTTTTGAACACTTTGAAAACTTTCACTTTTCACTTTTCGATACACCTCACTTTTAAATACACTTATCACTAGTCATTTCATTTTGAATATAGTAAATATCCAAAATAGCTATAAGACTTACAAAACCTCAAGATTACATGATCAGAAGACTTTAATCACAAATTTTCAATCAATTGGTAAGTACAGATAAGCCCAAACTAATAATAAAATATGCTTTCATATTTTACTTGCATATATAATATTTTTGAGCTCTAATGTTTCAAAGAACTACATTTGATAGCATATATTTTTCTCAATATAACTCATATGGTAATTATCATATCGAAACAATTTGCTTTTTTATATTGAAATAAAAGCACATAATAATTGCGTAGCAAAATCTTTCTTAATCTTTCATATATTAAATATAGTCATAATTTATTTCATGTCTGCTCCAACTTATAATAATCGAAATATAGCTACAAAAGAATATTAACAACTAATAGATTAATTTTATACTAAGAAAAAGTTTTCAAAAAGCTACTATAGGAGTCTACTCACAGCCAGTTGAACATCCAAGCTAACTTGCTCTATGAACCTTTCCATCACTTTAAACAACTAATAATATACCAAATAAAATCTATGAACATTGTGTCAAGATTCAATGCATTACATGACTCTTATGGATGCATATTAGTGAAATACCCTTAAAATAGATTTATAAATGCTTATAGATTTTTTTTAGAAGTTTATTTTGTAATTTTTACAGTTTTTTAGTGCAGGTTTTAGGGACCAAAATGAAAATTTTATATACTTCAGGGACCAAAAATGAATTTTCCCTTAAAGGGGACAGGTCCCATGTGCAGCACACATGTTATTATTTGGGTTAAGTGATGGGTCGGGTCAGATTTGGATTCGACCTAGAGCCAACCCGGAAATGACCATTAAAAGCACTCATCTTCTTTCTTATTTTCTTTCTTATTTTTTTTTTTTTTTCCTTTTCCCCATTTTTCTTCCCCTTCACCTCAAAATCCAAACTGAAAAGTACCCGAATTTGGGGTGATGGTGGCAGCCACCTTCGGCTGTCTCTGGCCGTGTCGTGGTAGGCGCAGCAAGGAGCCTTCTCCGCAACTAGTTCTCATTTAGCACCGAGCTTTTTAATTCTTTTTATTTTCTATAACTATACCCATAAGATAACCATAGATTTCAAGAGTGATTCTTGAAAACTTAGCTATTTTCTCTGACCTCTAGCCAACAACATTAATGAGAAATTTGAAGGTTAGTAAGATCACTCCTTTCTAGTTGAACTTTACTTCAATCTTCTTCTTTCTTTTTTTGTTCCTCACTTCCTCTCTCTCTTAATTTCACTTCTTTCCATCTTTTTCTGAGTTTATGTTTATTAAGTTATTGGATTGAGAACAGTTGAGTAGCTCTTATAATGGTTTTCGGACCATATGAAACAAATGGGTGTGATTCACATGAGAATATAAAAGACACTCTCTTGTATGCTACTCTTCTTTTTTCATCTCTGTGTGTATGTATATTAATGAGAGATGGTGAAGTCATAATACATGACTTATAAGGTCAACAATGATCATATATGGTTTTGATATAGGTGGCGAATGTGAACTAAAATGTAGGCTACAAGAGACTAATTACCTAAGGTTATAAATCTTTTCACATCACTTCTCTTCAAACAAATCCCTTGTTTTACGGGATATCAATTCCATGTTAATTTTGCGTTTTTACTTCTTTTTCTATCTTGATTAAAAGATCTTCTAGAACCTTAGTTAATATATTTACATTAATTTCATGATCAAAATGAAAGCAAGGTATTGGCGAGCTTAGCCATAGAATACACACACACACACACACATCTGTGTGTGTGTGTGTGTGTGTGTGTGTGTGTGTGTGTGTGTGTGTGTGTGTGTGTGTGTGTGACACACAAAGACAGATTTTAAGGCATTTCTTTGTTGCACGGATAATTCTGTCTTAAAGCCATGTCATATTGGAGATTGGATACTTCTTGCTGCATTGCTTTCTATGTACTATTTGAGAATTTTTGTGTCTCAATTGTTGTGTCCTATCATGTGTGTCTCTGTTTGTCTGAGTTTATGCATCCTAGGTAGTATTGGGCATTTGTATTAAAAAGTTTAAAAGCTAATAACTACAATTAACAGGGGGACAAAACCCTTCTAGGGTAAAGTTTAAAGATGAATGGATCTATATTTTTTTCAGAACTTTCATGTTATGGTGGGAAAAACATTCACATAAACACATACCATATTGTACATCTTTGGGACTCATGCTCCCTGTGCGTTCACTTGCATAGCGCTTGACATAGCTCTTGTGATAGTATGGTTTTTGTTACTGTCCTTCCACTTATGTCTAGTTACTAGCGCTTCAAAGATACATTTCAATGCTTCGGTTTTTATAACTTTTGGGTTTTTACCTCATCATAAAAAGATATGTTGTGTATAATGTTTGTTATTTTATTTTCATTTGCAACTAGAACAAAGTTTTTGAGACTTCGTTCTCTGATTGAAGAATGAGATCCCAACCTCCTGTCTTTGTCTATATCAATTTATATTTTTCACATTCTTCTGTTTGCTGTTTGAGATTTTGTATTTTTTAAATTTATATTATTCCTTTTCCTTATAGTACAGGGTGAGTTGTGGCGCAATGTAAGATTGCCGCACTGTGACTTGGATATCATAGGTTCATGTCATAGAATTAGTCTCTCCATAATTGGGGGTAAAGCTGCCTACATTTTGCCCTCCAAGACTCTACAATGGCAGGAGCCTTGCGCACTGTGCTGCCTTTTTGTATTATTGTTTCCAACAGGGCTCAGCTTTGAGTTTTACTTTGAAGTTACCTTCTGATTGAACCTACATATTTTGTCTTCTAAGAACTGCTATTTATGTATGTTACATCCATGCATTTGTTAATAAAATTTGTCATCTTTCAGGAAGGCCTTGCTGCCACATTTGGGAATGGATTGTCCACGGCATGTGTTGTGAATATTGGCGCTCAAGTTACATCTGTAATTTGTATTGAGGTCAAGTAATTCCTATAGATATGTTACTGCACTTTGTTGTCTGTGATTGAAACTGTTTTTATCATACTGTATTTTTCGTGATTTTCCCAATCTATTAACCATATGTTACTGAATGTCACTGATAATATTCAGGATGGAGTGCTTTGCCTTCTACAAGCATTACATTGCCCTATGGTGGAGAGGTGTGAATGTCTGCCTTGATTTTGATTTGATTATTTCTTAGTGAGCTTTCTTTTTTATTCTTAAATTATTAGACACTCTTAGTAGCTCATTCATTTTAGTAGTCTAATCCACTAGCACCAGAAGGTTTAAACCATGGATTCAAGTATCAGTTCATTATATATATATATATATATATATATATTCTCAATACCGTGTCAAGTTTTGGGGTGACCGATATGATCATTTAACCCTACAATATCGACCGATATCTATATTGACGGCTGGTATAGACGATATTGCTACTAAAAAGTAAAATCATTGGCTGATATCAATACCGAGATTTTAGACCATTGTTTAAGCTATAAATTTTAAAATATTAAATATTTTGAAATAGTGAATAGTTACTTTTAAACATAATATAAAATCTCGGTATCAGTATCAGCCAACGGTTTAGTATTAATGTTGTCAATATCGACAACATCAGCCTCGATATTGGCTAGTATTATAGGGTATAATATTATATTGAGTACCTCAAAACCCGATACAATATTGCCGATATATCTTAATTGGCAGATATTTGAAACCATGCATTTAAGTAAGTATTGTCGTTCCAATTCTGTAAGCATTTCTAGTTCAGAATACAGTTCTTAAAACATATATCCCCTTGACATCATTTTCGCTTTGAACTTCCTTTGTGACTCTCTTTTTTTCTTTTCTTCTCTTGCGAAATGCCATAGCCACAGGACGAGCAAGATTTGAACCCAAACCTCTTGGCATAGAGACTTTACTCGTTTAGATGATGCTTTGTCATGTTGATTCTCAGACACGGCACTCGGATAACAACTTGTTACCCCCTAACACCCCCCAACCCAACCCAACAAAAAAAAAAAACAACACGCTTATGTTGGAGGGCATGTGTACTAGAAATTACTGCCCGCTCTCTCTAATGTCATCTGCTATACACTCTTTCATATATTAACGTACCCTCTGAAATATGTTATGTAAATACTGATATTTTGTATGTTTTATTGATAGACACACATGTTGTAAATTATATTTTTATAGAGAGCTAGGGTGGAGCTTTTCACGACCAATATCTACTTATTGTTTTCTCCTGATCACAATCGCCTTTATGCATGTTAAATTTATACTTACATTTTCCATAGTTTATTAGACTTAGTTACAGTTTTACATTTCTTGTAACCTTTTTTATATTTGTTGAAGTAGCTTATGCATTAAGTGAAGGAAGTGGCTGCATCAGAACTGAACGGTGAAAAATGATCTGTCATGTAGCAACCTAGGACTTTAGATAGATGCCTTCTTCTTCTTGTTGTTTAAAGTATCTAGTTATTTGACGGGCACCTGCGTACCATTTTTGCAACACCCCATGCCCATGCAACCCATCAGTGGAGGCATTTATTAATATTGTGAGAATGTCTGCCATGGATCTCAGATTCTCAGGGTATCAATAACAAAGACAAGAAATAAGCTAAAAATTTTAATTTTAGGGGAGTATAGCGAGTCTCTATTTTGATTTCATTATTTGGAAACAACAGGTAATCCATTCATCCAACCCTTTGGGTTACTGTTTTACAACTTCCAACAACACACAAAAGCACCCTAACTACTATTTTCATAATACCAACATACATATAACTGTTGGTTGATTTCCCTGGGCCAGATGTTGGAGAACTCTTCATTCTAGGATAACTTGTTAGTGTACGTGAAACAAAAGGTGAGCATTACACATGCCCAGCAACATTATAAAGATAAATTAGCAAAAAATAATTTTTAAATTTTAAACTTTATATTTTATTCTTTCCATCTAGAACAAGCATGTTATGTCACTCTGTGAAGAAGCTTCTCATACATTAAGTGGTTACTATCTTTTCCTGTCTTATACCTAGATAAGCATGCCATGACACATGACAAGAAGCTGCTCTTATCTCAATTTTCACTACCTGATTTGCCCATCTGTGAAACATTGGTTATCTCATTTCTAAAATATTGCTTATTATTCTGAGATGATTTCAAGTTATCTAGTATCTTCATGCATTTCTTGTAGGACATCTCGAGATGCCTATTATGGGCTCAACGCCATCATCAAACTTGGCCAGCTATTCATACCAAACCTTTGCAGAAGCCTATTGACTTGTTGATGCTAAACAAACTAAAAGAGTCATATTGCCGCATCAGAGTGAGTTTCTAATGCCGTCTTAATAAAGTTTTTGGCTGGTTATTGTGCCTTTATACATGTAGCTTTTTGTGTAATTAGCATAACCATCTCTTTCTAACAAGAAATTTGTTTGGGTTGGTCAATTTTGTAACCTACAATTAATGGAAATAGTTTTCTGAGGTTGGCATCACCTTCTTTTTTTGGTTGCACTAGTTCTCTCTTTCGTTTTTGTTAGGCTGTCAAGTTCTCTATTTTTGGTTTGTAACTAATATCATGTTTGCACAGTCGTCTCCTTTCGACTGTTCTGTAGTTTTCCTTTCAAATATCTATCCCGCCCTTTTTATTGCAAGATACCGCATTTATGTTACCATTTTTCATATGCAACTAGTTTCTCCTTTTGAGTATCATCCAAACTTCCTCAGCTTATGCTATTTTAAACTCTTATCCCTTGGTTGAATCCGGTCCTCCAAGCTGAAGAGAAGAAAGTTTTTTAGTCATATAGGTTTGTAATTTGTCTGTTAAGTTGAACTCATATGTTTTCAGTCATTCTTCATGGAGTTAAAGCATTTAATTGAGAATCTTTGTGAAAAGAAATGAAATGATCATGAAGAGTTTGATTGCTTATCATCTACACAGCAGAAAAGAATGAACTGAGCATCATTACCTGTGCTTTGTGCAATGCAGAATTCAATTGTATGGTGTTATCACAACAAAAATTGTGTTTCTTTTTTTCTTCCTTTGTTTCTTTTTCTTTATTTTGTGGGGGTGTGTGGGTTTTTTTCTTTTCTTTTTTGAGAGAGAGGGAGGGGGTGGGGGAGTGGGGTTGAAGGGGACTTCGAATTTGGAAGATACAGAAGGTAGATCACAAGAGATGTGGCACCGGGTCTCAGCTTGAGGCCCAAAGTATGTCTTTTTAAAATTAAAAAAAAAAAAATCTCTCTCAACCTTTTCCTTCTAATCGAGGAACAACCATGAAGCTGTAGTTGGTAGCGAGCCAAGCTAGAAATAGTTACAGGTAATAGACAGCCAATTTGTTGTCTCATCATGAAAGTAGGTCGAATCCTCAACCAAAGAGTGGCATGGGAAGAGGAGATAGCAAGTGACTCTGGACACACATTGGGTATGTAAGGACCACTTGATATTGCATCGATTAGGAGCGCTGACAAACAAGCCATATGAATGAGATGGGGCTTGGTACTGCAAAGTTACCTTTCTGCTAGCAGAAATTTCATCTACTTTCAGCTGCATAACTACTGGAGTTTGCTACGAGCTTACCTATGATTTTAAAATCTTACTGCTAGACCAAGACATTAAAGATATACTGCAAACTAATTGTACTGAGTATCAATGGGTACAATTACCTTGCAGAATTAAAAAAAATGTTCTTATTATCTACTTTATGTGTCTTTCTCTAGCTTCTTGAATAAATTCGGTAGACCTATCATATAAAAAGAGCTTCATTATCTTACGTAGTTGTTGAATTCATATTTTCAACCCTAGAATTAAACAATGAAAGATAATATGGAATAATTTTTGGTGCAATCTGCCGGGTTGGGGTGGTTAGTTTTCGTTATGTTGGATTTTGTGAATGTAGTTTCATTTCTGGTCCCTTTTATTTTTCTGAGAGCGCTAGCCTTGAGTTGTCTGTGGCTTCAGAAATTTATATCTTAAAAAAATTGTAAAAGATGAGCGCAACAAATAATCCTCCCCCTCCCTCCTCTCTCTCTCTCTCACACGCACACACACACAAAAAAAAAAAACAACAAAAAACCACAATCGTAACGCGAACACCCTGTCACAACATACATCTGGACATCCTAGAGAACCAAGGAACTGCATGTTGTTATGGTTTGGCTATCATCGAACATCTGGAATGGGTCGGGTTTGCTCAAGTGAACTTTCAAACCCGCGCCTAGTAACCCGATCCAATCCAAACGGGTTTGATTCGGGTCGGATCTATTTCACCCACACGAATCCGACCCGATCCAATCCAACCCGAGTTTGAGATTGAGCCAGAGCCATTCTGAAGACTAAGTCAACTCAACCGAGTTGACTCGACTGAGCCAGCTCTGTTCAGAAGCAGCACATCAATAGGTTTACGCCCGTTTCTGGCCCGTTAGGAGTCCATTTCGAGTTTTGTTTGAAGCATTGGATCCGCAGCTGCTCCTCGGAGCTACTGGGGAGATTTCGTAATTTTTGGGCAGCAGAACCGTTCTCTATAAGACCTTGTTTGGAGCTACTACTCGGATCAGTGCTTCTTCAATCGCCTCTGGATACACTCTAACCTTACCTGGCATTATAGCTTAGTTTTGTACATCTCTTGCGTAGCTGTGTGGATTAATAGTTGTAGTTACAATTGTTATTTGCCTTGTCCGTTGTTTGCCTGCATATCACACTTATGATCTATTCACTGCATCTTAGGAACCATTAGGAGACCTTTTTTTAATCATTTACCTGCACACATTTAGTTGACACCTGGGGTTATTGTGCATCCGTGTGTTGATTGCCTTGCAATTGTGTTTCATATTGGTGCACGTTCCTGCGTAGTGGTAAGAGGTATAACCCCAACCAACCAGACATGGAAGAAAAATTCAATCAATTGACAAAGGAAGTCACTTTTTGTTTAAGGAGATGCAATCCATTAGATTTGAGATGAAAGACAACCAGCGTAAGATAGAGAGGCTAGAGAACAACCCTAACGAGAAAACAACATGTGGTCGCAGACCAAATAGAGAAAACTACAATGATAGGAGGAGGGAAGAGAGCTCTACAGGCTCAGAGATGATGATGATGAAATTGTCAATAGGATTAAGATAGATTCTCCCACATTCGACGGTGTTCATGATCCTAAGGTTTTTAGTGATTGGTTAGTTGACATGGATTACTGCTTTGACCGTATAGGATATTCGAGAAACGTAGAGTTCAGCTCGCTAGGATGTGACTTACAAGTTAGCTAAAGTTTACTGGACTTCAGTAGAGAGATTGTACGAGGAATATGGTTTTCATAACGACTTGGGATGAAATGAAGGACAAACTTAAAAGAAATAATTTTAGAATCATATAGGCACTACTCTTGGATGAACTGCACCGCTTTCGTTAGGGAAGCATGTTGGTCCAAGCTTACACGACTTCATTTGATGACCTAACTTTACGTTGTGAGTTACAAGAAGACCTCTACCGAACTATATCAAGGTTTCGTTCTGAGCTGAGGACCGGCATCCAGTGGGCCATGATTATTCATTCCCAACCTATAATGACTCTAGCACTGGCCAACCAGCAGCTCAGAATATAGAGGCCTTGCTTAAATCCTCTTCGGAACGCAATTCTTTCTGAAAGCCAGGGAGCAGTTTAGACACCCACATGAGACCACTACCAGATCCAATACTAACACAACTAAGGACCCTAAGGATAAACTGTTATAGGTCGAGATAGACCATCTCGAGGACGAAGTACTTTCGGTGTCATGAGTATGGTCACGTCGCTGCTCGATGTCCAACAAAGAGCTCTCATTGAAGATGCTAGTTTGGATGAGGGTGATCTAAAGGAGGACGTATATAAGCCAGAGGAGAGCATTAGTGACACAGATGAGAATGTTAGGTTGTCCAATGTGAGTGAGTGTCATTAGGTGCCTTCACACAACATGCAAGGACGATGATTGGCGGAAATCTAGCGTGTTCTACATCTATGTTGTGCACGAAAAAAAGAACTATAAGGTGATGATTGAAGGGGGCAGTTGTGTCAACATCATCGCCAAGACAACCATTAAGAAGATAGGTCTCAAGGCTGAACCCCACACACAATCATACAATGTTACTTGGGTTGATAAAATGGCTTAATCCATTACCCAGTGTTGTTACATGCCTATCCCACATGTTTTGCTACCAAGATCGAGTTTCGTGTGACATTTTAGACATGGACGTTGCACACATCTTATTGGGTAGGCCATGGCTGACGTGATCAGTTTTGGTAGGTCCAACATTTACGAGTTTAAATTCAATGAAAAGAAGGTAGTGTTGAAACTTGTCAAGCCCAAGTCAGCTGTGGAGAACAAGGCGGAACTGTCACTATCAATGAAAACAAGAAGCCTCTTCATTTTGTGACTAAATCCCAGATTCTTAGGGAGAGCAGGGAGGAAGGGGTAGTGTATGCGTTGGTTATCTTGGGTGAGTCTCCCAGCACGCTAGTTCGTCAAATTATCTCCGATTTTAGTGATATTATGCCCGCTGATTTGCTGGATAAATTCCCTCCCTTGCGTGATATTCAGCATGCCATTGACTTTGTGCTAGTTTCAGTTTGTCAAATCTTTCACATTACAGAATGAACCCCACTGAGCACGCAAAGCTCCCTAGACATGTGGACAAGTTATTGCGGAAGGGCTTTATTAGAGAGAGCTTGAGCCTTGTGCCGTACCCGCATTACTCACACCTAAGAAGGATGACAGCTGGAGGATATGTGTGGACAGTCGTGCCATTAATCGAATCACGATCAAGTATAGGTTCCCCATCCTTAACTTGACGACTTATTACACATGGTGGCGGAGCTTACATTTTTTCGAAGATCCTTTGTAGCGGATATCATTAGATTCGTTTACGCAAAAGGGATAAATGAAAAACTGCCTTCAAGATCAAGAACGGGTTATATGAATGGTTGGTCATGCCTTTCGGGTTATCGAACGCACTTAGTACGTTCATGCGAGTCCTGACTCAGATTTTGTCTTTTCTTGAGGAAGTTTGTGGTCGTCTATTTTGACCGACATCCTGATCTTTGGTAGAACCCAAAAAAAAACATATTCTTTATTTTACACGTGTTAGAGAGTCTCCGTAAGGAGAAATTATTTGTCAACGTGAAGAAGTGTGCATTTCTAGTCGCAGTCGTTCATTTCCTTGGGTTCATCGTATCTAGAGATGGTCTAACAGTCGACCCTGACAAAGTTAAGACCATCAGGGATTGGCCTACTCCAAACCCAGTTCACGAGGTTAGAAGCTTTCATGGCTTAACCACTTTTTTGCAAGAGATTTGTCAGGGATTTAGTATCATTATAGCTCCAATTACTGAATGGCTTGAGAAAGGGAAATTCAAATGGATTAGAGCTGCTACCAGAACCTTCGAGGAAATCAAAGAAAAAGTTGACTACTGCACCAGTCCTTCGCCTTTCTGATTTCTTGAAGGTATTTGAGGTGGCTTGTGACACCTCTGGCGTAGGCATAGGTGGTGTGTTGAGCCAAGAGAATCATCCTATCGCTTTCTTTAGAGAGAAGTTGAATGAGGCAAAACTGTTACGATGTCTATGATAGGAAGTTGTATGTTGTAGTGCAGTGTTTGCGATATTAATGTCACCATTTGCTACCTGATGAGTTCATCCTGTATTCGGACCATCAAGCCCCTCGCTATATCAACTCGCAGAAACGTGTAGGGCATTGACATATCTAGTGGTTTGAGTTCATCGAAGAGTACACTTTCGTACTCAAACACCGTGCCAATGTGGATAACAAGGCTGCTAATGCTTTGAGTAGGAGACTTTGCATGTTACAGACACTGAGTACAAAGGTGATTGGTTTTGAATGTCTTATACAAGATTATCCTACTTGTCGGGACTTTGGTGAAATCTATGCTTCATTAATTCGGGACCCACCCACTTTAGTGGAAGGTTTCACCATTGTTGATGGGTTCCTATTCAGGGTACCCTATTATGCATTCCCAACACTTTGCGAGATCATTTGATTTGGGAAATGCATGAGGAAGGTGTCATTGGACATTTTGGCCGAGACAAGACCATTGCCTCGGTAGAGGATTGATTTTATTGGCCTAGTGTCAAGCGTGATGTTGCGAGAGTTATGTCACATTGCCAAGTGTGTCAATTTGCCAAGGGTAGGAGACAGAATACAGGGCTTTACACACCTTTGCCTATTCCCTCTGCACCTTGGGAGCATCTTAGTATGGATTTTATATTAAGGCTCCCTTGCACACTTAGGAAACATGACTATCCTTGTGGTGGTTGATAGGTTCTCGAAAATGGGCCATGTCATCCCTTGTAGCAAGATGGCAGATGCTTCACATGTGGTATACCTATTCTTCAGAGAGATGGTGCGCTTACATGGCTTATCCAAGTCCATAGTTTTTTGATAGGGATGTCCGCTTCACAAGACACTTTTGGCGAACTCTTTAGAAGAAAATGGGGACCGCGTTAAATTCTCTATCGTATACCATCCTCAAACTGACGGTCAGATTGCGATAGTAAACCGTAGTCTGGGTGATTTACTTTGATATTTAGTAGGAGAGAGAATGACTACGTGGGATGATGTCATAGTTTGCGTATAACAGTTCGGTCAATAGGTCTATAAGGGTAAGTCCTTTTGAGGTAGTCATAGGGTACCGACCTAGGAAACCCATAGATCTCCTACTTATGTCCATAGGTGACCGTCCTAGTACATCAGCTGAGTCATTTGTACAATATTTGCATGAGCATATCAAAAGGCAAATTGCTATTAGCAACGATAATTACAAGT
Organism: Agave tequilana; assembly: GCA_038442645.1. NCBI lineage: Eukaryota > Viridiplantae > Streptophyta > Magnoliopsida > Asparagales > Asparagaceae > Agave > Agave tequilana. The sequence continues at coordinate 75,533 of JAVJIF010032320.1, forward strand.
CTGCTACAGATTCACATGAGTGTACAAGAATTTGTTATTGAAGATGAGGTGATGGTTAGAGTGCGTGCAAAGAGGTTCCCACAATGAACTTTGAAGAAGCTCCATGCTCGACGTATGGGTCCTTACAGGGTATTGAGGAGGTTTGGTTCCATGCCTACGAGCTCGACGTTCCCCTTGATCTTGGAATCAACCCGGTGTTCAACGTGAAGGACTTGACTTTTTACCACACTCTTGTGGCTTATCCAACTGTCATACCAAATGAGCCAGCGTTGACTTCTAGGAGTTCCGAGCTGTTCCAGGTTCAACCACTAATACCACCACCATTGAGGAGACCCTCCACTGAGGAGATTGAGGATATTCTGACAGACGAGATAGTTTCCACTGTTGCCAGCACTTACCAATGCTATTTGGTCCGTTGGCGTAGACGGCTGGATTCCGATTGCACTTTGTTGCGAGCTAAGAGATCATGCAACTCAACCCAGAGCTTCTACATGACTTTCACCATGGCCATTCTCCAGAGGCGAATTTTTCGAAGCCGGGGAGAGTTGATGAGAATCTGTCTAGTTCGGGAACATGGAGGACTTACGTGCGTAGGGGAGGCACAACTCTCTTATTGTGTTAGGTTATTTTTAGGCTCTTTTCTTTATTTAGTAGCCTCAATTCTTTTTTACTTTTAGTCCCACATCGATTAGGATAAGAGAATTCCTCTTGTATGGGGCTTATAAAATGCCAACTAGATTATTGGGTAGGACAATTCAGTGAAATCAATTTAAAACCCCTGTTGCTTTGCATGTTGATTTGCTTGCTCTTTAAATCTCTTGCATGCTGATTTGTGAGAGCAGGTGAGAGATCACCTGGGTGTCAATTCCTGAATTAATCAAATTTATCTTTATTTTTATTTTTAAAATTAGTTCTGCATCACATGGTTCCATATTTATATTTTTTTCTGCTTATAGATTTATACTGGCACTGCAGTAGAGGATTTTGGATGCAGCTACTTTAACTTCTTGTTGAATGCTGGATTGTCGCATATGCTTCAGATGCTAGCTCTTATTCTCTGCTGCATTCACTTTCTTTTCAATGTTTTCTTTCTCGCTTTCCTGTGAATCATGCCCTAATTTCCTTTACTTCTATTATTCAATCTTGATGCGGTTTACAAATATAGTTTGGTCTGGTTAATAAGAGGAAAATAAGAGCCCACAAGGTAACGGAGAAAATAATCCAAATGAACTAAATATGTTTGTCGTCAAATGAAAAAAGAAGAAGCTATTAATTCATAATATCTGGCAGATGTTATGGACCACCTCAGAGAAGCCTGAAATAATTGGTGCTATTCAGAGAAGTGAATCAATAAACTTGTAATGTATTCTGAGGACTTGGATATTTCTATATTTGAATTGATGATACCTTGATGGATTGGCTTTCACATGTCAACTGCACATTTTATAGGTTTTTTGAACACCATGTCTTTAGCTCTTTTCTTTTCTATTATTTAGATTGCCCAATAAAAATGGTCCACTGGTTTAAGATAAGGAAAAGTTAGAATTAGCTAGGAAAATTACCTTTACTGAGGGTTACATGAGCATTGGGATCTAGGTTGCACGAATACTTCAATAAGGATACATATCTGTATCCACTATGTATCCAATACTTGGATACTCGGATTCTAATGGATGCTTCTTTATTTGCTTTTGATGTATCCATAAATTTAGTGTATCCTAGACATGTCAAAGCTGTATCTTAAGAAGTTAAAAATCTAATGCATTTACTCAGGGTTTGGCAGTTGCATTTGATTTTTCGGTGCATTATATAATTTATCCATTTTCTTAATCATAATAATAACCATTGATTTATATATCTTGGGGGGGTCTTTGTTTTATGAGTTATGGTGTTGTTTTACCCATTATAACTCTGGACATTCGTGTTATATAGGTAAGAAGCATTAACTCACATATACATATAAATTTAAAACTGCTGTATCCATATCGTTTCTCTGTCCTCAGTTTTCAAGATTTGGTAAACATGCGTTCCCATATGTATCGTACCGTATCCTGTACCCTGATCCGATGCAACATTTGGAATAACGGCTCTCTTTCTGTTAATAATCCCTTCATTTCTCTCATTTATGTTTCTGCTGCTGTCTTTATTGTTCTTGTTGTAGTTCATTATTGTGGAAGACATTTTATTGATTGATTTTGTTTATTTAAAATAACTAGCCTTCCCGTTGCTATATCTTGTTGTAGTTTCGCACGTGTTCAATCATTTGTCCCCTTGCTGATGCTATTCATGAATGCCATTATGGTCCACATAAATTTGCTTACCAAAAATCGATAGTACATTGGTATACAATATATAAACTTTCTTTTAGAGCAAAATAGCTTGTGAAATCATTCACGTCTGAAATCAATTTCTTTTTCTGTTTGGTATCAGGAAGGGGAATTTAATGCTGTGGCTATAGTTCATTCATATGAGGAAGGCAGGCCTGCCGGATCACACAAGACAAGGCTATCAGGTCTTAATGTAATGCCACTGAACTTTATGTTATCATTAAACACGTTAGTTTTTGTAGGATTTTCAGTCATAATATCTTCTATAGACGTCTTTGTTTGATTGCACAGATAGGGAAAATATGTGATGCCAATGAAGGGAAAAAATATAATTAACATGTATTGTGGTTGAAATACTTTGAAAGAGTAATAAGAAAAAAGAGCTAACTTTGAAAGAGTGGAGGAAGAGTACCTTAGTACCTCTCTATAAGAACAAGGGTGATATCCAGAGTTGTTCAGACTATCGTGGAATAAAATTCATGTGTCACACCATGAAGCTTTGGGAAAGGGTAATTGAACACATGTCAAGAATGTTACAATATCAAAGAACCAGTTTGGGTTCATGTCGGGGCGATCGACGACAGAGGCTATTCATTTGCTTCGTTAACTTATAGAGCGATTTCAAGAGAGAGAGAGAATTTGCATATGGTCTTTATTGATTTAGAAAAAGCTTATGATAAGGTGCTAAGAGAGCTATTATGGTGGACATTAATGAAAAAGGGAGTTCCCATCAAATATATTGACATAATCAAGGATATGTACGATGGAGTAGTGACAAATGTCAGAACTTGTGAAGACATAACAAGTGATTTTTCTATCACAATTGGATTACATCAAGTATCTGCATTGAGTCCATTCTTATTTGTTATAGTGATGGATGAACTTACTAGAGCTATTCAGGATGAGATACCGTGGTGTATGCTATTTGCTGATGATATTGTCCTAGTCGATGAGACGAGAGCTGGGGTAAATGCCAAATTGGAGTTATAGAGGCAAACTTTAGAATCTCGAGGTTTCAAATTAAGTAGGGTCAAAACAGAGTATATGGAGTGTAAATTCAGTAAACAGGGAATCTGAGATTATAGTATTGTAAGACTAGATGGACAAGAAATACCGATGAGCAGTCATTTTAAGTACTTGGTTATATTATCCAAAAAGATGGGGAGATCGATAGTGATGTCAACCATAGGATCCAAGCCGGCTGGTTGAAATGGAGGAACGCAACAGGAGTTTTATGTGATCGTAACATTCCGTTATAGTTGAAGGGAAAGTTTTATCGGACTGCTATTAGGCCAGCTTTGTTATATGACATAGAATGTTGGACTATAAAGAGACATCATGCCCAGAAGATGAGTGCATCAGAGATGCGCATGCTTCGTTGGATGTGTGGTAACACGCGGAGAGATAATGTGAGAAATGAGGATATTCGTACTAAGATAGGTGTAGCCTCTATAGAAGAGAAGATGAGAGAAAACCGCCTACGATGGTTTGGTCATGTGCGACGTAAACCTACAAATGCGCCAGTCCGGCGAGTAGAGCGTATCAATTTAGGGTAAGTTAAAAGAGCGCAAGGGAGACCGAAAAAAACATAGATGGAGGTAATACGACAAGAGGCTAAAGGTTTTAGTGAAGGCATATTGCTCGATAGGAATGAGTAGAGAAAGCTGATCCATGTGCCCGATCCGGCGTAATTCTCTTTTGGTTCATGTAACCTACCCCAAATACTTGGGGCAAATGGCTTAGTTGTTGTTGTTGTTGTATTTCAAAAATTCTGTTTGAGAATGCATTCCTGTATGTTTTTTCATTGTAGTAATTTTCCATACTAGGTTCCTCCTATGGGTCTATTCTTTCCAACACTTCTGGTTTCTGAGGAATACCCGCCACCGCCTCGCTCATGGTAAATTTTCTTTTTATTGTGAGTTTGTCTTGTACATATTAGTCAGTGTTCTGAATTTCTGTTTCTGATCAATGATGTTGCATATTGTTGTCAGGTTCCGTGACTACGAGGATATGCTTGAGGATACTTCGCTAGAGTTTCCTAGAAGACCTGATATGCCAGATGACATGTATTTTGGTGTTAGTGGTGGATTAAACACATGGGAGAATTATCCAGTATTTCCTACTAGACTCAAGAAGGATGACAATCTCAGTCTTGCAGATGCAGTTGTTAGTAGTATTCTTTCAACTGGTAATCTTCTGAGCTCTGCCAAGCATTATTACAGTGATGGTTTAACCTTGTCATTGTTGTAGCTAATGGTGGATTCTTATATGAAACTACAGGCCGTATAGACCTTCAACGGAAGTTGTTTTGTAGCATACAGCTGGTGAGTTCTAGAAAGTTTCAAAGGAATTATGTCCATTTTCTATCTTAGGCATTTTGAAACTAATGCCATATCTATGTCTCAGACTGGTGGAGTGGCTTTGACAGGTGGGCTTGTCGCTGCAGTTGAAGAGAGGTTTGTTCTCCTTTGATGAACGAAGACCGGCATATAATTCTTGTCTATTTGGAATCTGTTTTTTCAAGCATTTTCTTATTATTATTATTTACAATCAGGTTAATCATTATCCTCCAAGCCTTTTCTCATCAAAGTCGGTTAGTTATGGACATAGACATAGCAAATGTTGTAAAGCATAAGTAGGGAAAAGAATGTATCCATATTTGGTATAATAATTGGCAAATGAAGCTTATAGAAATACAGTAAAAGAAACATGAAAATAGTGCCTTGGTTCTAAAAGGGAAGGGGAAAAAAAAATTTATAAACACCCCCCCCCCCCACCCCCCCCCCCCCCCCCCCCCCAACACACACACACAGAGAGAGATCCCGCCACCACCATAGCCACAACACACTGTCACACACACACACACACACACACACACGCGACAAGCATCACTTGTTGGCATCTATTTCTTTTGAAGAACTAGCATGCCCATGGGGGCGGATTCTATTTTTTTTTGAAATTATAAATAATATATATTTTTCATTGACATATTTTTACAGCAATTTTTTTCTAAACCTTTTGAATTTGATTTCATGTCAAACTCGCCAATTACAGAATTTTCTTGATTTATTTATGTAATTTTTTCTAATAATTAATTAGTCTACATTAGCAATATAGCTATTTAATTTTAATATTTTGGATTATCATACTATCTCATAGTTAATTAAGAAGCTTATAAATAAAAAGAAATTATAAATTTATTGGAGGATAGCTTATAGACAATTTTCATTAAAAGCATTTCATATTTCTTTTGAACTATTAGTGATATTCTTTTAGCAAATAATAAACCTAATATAAAATGAAGATATTTATTAACATAAATTTAGTTTATTAAAAAAAAATATTGGTATGTAGAATATAATTTAGCTTAAATGTTTTCGTAGCAAGTCTATATATATTCACAAGGAACATTTTAATTAAATTATTTTATATATATTCACAAGAACATCTTAAATTAAATTATTTTATGTTTCTTAAACCTCAAATTTTTATTTATAATCAAATTATTTTTCTCAACCAGTTCGAACCATTATGACCATGAAATCTACCTGAGTTCGGACATATCCTCATTGATCTTGGAAACGTGGTTATATTATGCTATTGTATAAATAAACTGTTTTTTTTTTTTTTTTGTGTGCAATTGTGGAGATCTAAATTATCGACTAAAATATCAACACAAATATGATAATCATAAAATTACTAATTATTGTTAGAACTATTAAAAGAGTTAACTTTCAGTTAAGCTATTGTGTCACAAATAACTAAGCATTAATATTATTAATGGCTTGCACTTGATGTTTAAAATGAAAATTAGTTACAAACTCACAATGTATCTCGTGATATAATGTTATCTTTTTACTACTTTGGCTTCCTCCTCAGTCTGCACATAGTTACTTTCACTATTGTATTCTCTCTTTCTATAGCTGCAATACCCGCCAGTTACTCCATTAGGATAACTTTTGAAAATGGAAGACTTTGAGTTAACCAATTGTTTCATCTGAAATTAATGGAGTTAAAACTTGGAATATTTCTTTAGAACTCTGGATGACATGCACCTCAATTTATTTCTTTTCCAATTTCTAGTAATTAATTAATAAGTATTCTTAAAATAATTATTTCTTGTAGTTTATTAAATAATTTAATGAATAGTTAGCAGAAAAATAATAATTATTTATTACTACCGGTATCTTTGCCCTTTCACTTTTTTCTCTCCTTCCTCCATTCCATTTTTACCAAGCAATTTTCTTCTCCCTGATATTCTTTCCATAAAAGAATAAAAAATGGGTTTTTCGGTTTCACATTGGCCTTGCAATCATGAATTCCAAACAAAATAGGAAGAAGAAGAAGAAGACGAGAAGAGTGTGGAGGGCAAAAGGGAGGAAGATCAGAGACATAGAAGAGAGGGAAGGGGATGGGGTGGTGGGAGGATGGAAGGAGGAGATGGGTTGGAAGGGAGGGCGAAAAGTGACACTGCCGAGGGAGACTGGACTAAAGACACAACAGAGGAGGAGGGGGAGGGGGGGGGGGTGGCAACTGGAAAAGGGAAGGCGGGCTGAAAGAGAAGAGAGCTGAGGACTGAGATATAAGAGAGGGGAGGGTGGGCTGAGGGAGAGCGGAGGGAGTGGTGACAGTGGGACTGAGCTGCGGAGAGGGGGAGGTTCTGATTCTGATCTTTGGGGTTTGACTTCTGCGATAGGAGTGCTCAAAGCACATGAACAAATAGAACACAACCGATGGAAACATGGCATAATCTTAATAGATTATCAATTGAATCAATGGTTAGGATTTTCCTTTTAAAATGAATGGATGAGATTTTCTCTGGACAGAAACATTAAGGTGATTTTATAGTAGTAAGGATAATCAAACATGATTTTCTTTTGAAGAGTATGAAAGCATGATAACTTAGTGTCTACTCTATCACTTGCATGCCAAATAATTTGCGAAATGTACATAAAAAAACTCAAGAGTTATTTGTTTTCATTATGAAACTTATAAATGGGTTGAAAATAAATTCAAACTCAAAAACCTTTCATGTCAATGATTAAATTTGTGTAAGTAGTAACAATTTTTATGACTGTATAAATTTTTTGAAAGAATTAACAGATAACAAAAGCTATGCATAATACTTTTTCTCTAGGTTGTGTTTCATGCAAACTAGGTCTCCAATGACTGGTCGTGTTACGTAATTGTTAAACTCCAATGTGGTTCACTTTGTTTATTGTGTACTTGTCTGTTTCTGTAGTCAAATATTCATAATTAACAACTTCTTTTAGCTTAGCATAATGAGTTAGAGATCTTACCCGTTCATCCCTAAGAAGCGACAGAGTAGAAACACAAGAAGATTCAATGTGAATTTAGTGTTATTTTTTTGCTTGAGCTTACTGTTGAAGTTTATTTTGCAGACATTAATTATTAGTTTGAACTTTGTACATGTTTACCCGCGGTTGTCACCCTGATTCTTAGTTCTTAAAGATCCTTTAACCCTGAGATCAGCAACTTGGACAAAATTATGTGGTTACATTTTCTTTTAACCTCATGCAACTGTCACCTCGGCTGTACTCTAGGTTCCATCTCACATGTTTTATGTATATTGTGTTTGTCTTTCTTCAATATCTTAATTTGTTACTGCCACTTGACATGTGGATATTGTAATTATTTTCCGCTTCCATAGGGTTGAGTTCCAATATTGAAATACTTTTTTGGTCCCTTACTGTTACAGGGTTTTGCATGCTATTCCTTCAAATGAAGCTATTGATACAGTGGAGGTTTGTCTAATTTTATTGTCATTGTTTTGTTATTATTTCCATCAGATCTTAACCCACAGTGTTTATTCCATTCTTTAGAATACAATGATGTATTGTGTCTATGAAGAAATTAAAAAAAAAAAAAAACATTACCCTTTGGGAAGTCATAGCAGAGAAATACTGTATTGTTGGAGATATTGTTTTCACTATCGGCCGACATACTGGTATATCGGTTGAGATACCAGTATTTTATCTCAAACGATACGATGAGTGCAAAAATTTACCGGATATCGTTCTGGACCGATATGGGCCGATATATCGCCACGTGGCCGATATATCGGCCGATATCTGAGATGAAATATCTAATATATCGGCCGATATAGTTACTTATTTGGATAATTATTATTATTTTTTGATTGAGAGATCGTTTTATTTTATTCTATGTTCATTGTGGTATTTCAATGATGTTTGGATAATAACTTATTTCTTTTAATAATGTTTTATATGTATTGACTATTGATATATCAACTGGCATTTAGTACCATATTACGATATATCACCGGGTATTCGGTATCCGGTATATAATTTTGCCTACTGGTATATCGCCGATATCCGATATTTATAACACTGTTTGGAGAAAACAATTATATTTATGAAATAATCAGAAAATAAATTGCCTCTTTATAAGTACATTTTGTAACCAGAATGCGGCCTGATAGTTATGCAAGTTGGTCTAAATATCCTTACCAAGCCTACGTGCACGGGTCCTATATAAGCTGCACATATTGATAGGCAAAGGATTATTGCTTGATAGCTAGTGTGTTTGGATATGACAACCTCATGTAGTTATGGGCTAAAATTTAATGCCCTGCTAGCATTTTTGTAGAAATCTAACTATTCTAGCTATGAATTCCTCATTTTGTGTCTAACTATTGCTTGGAGTTTATAGGGACTCAAATTTTTAATGTAACAGGCAACGTGAGCAAGGTTTTCTAGGAAAGATTTTGTTTTCCCATCGATTGCTTCTATTGAAGTCCAAGATGTTTATGTGTAACGAGCCCAATCCCGATTCACACAAAATGTGAGATTGGTAACCCTTCGCTACATAAAAACTCCAATAATATAACAATTTAATCCATAATAAACATATTTTATTTAAAAGATAAAATCACAATTGGTAAAAGTTAATTTTCTGGTTACCTTCTTCCATACTCTGATAATGTACTCTTAAATCCATTTGTACATAAAGACTTCAATATCTCAAGGTAAACCTAAGATCTTCTATCAATTTCAAACTTGTTAATTCGTCAACAACTGTAATGAGGGAAAGAGGTGAGTTACATAACTCAGCAAGAAAATTAATCATGATGAGTAATTTATATAAAAGGAATGAATCAAAGGTACAAGGGATGATGATAAAATTCAATAGTTCATATAACAGAGAGAAACAAGTCAAAACAAATAATTTAATGCATTCATCATTTGGAGGACTCCAAATAATAATATGATACAATACTATGCTAAGGATATAGTGATATGAATTTAATAGAAAGTAAGTCATATCTCAATGCGATCAACTTATGTTACACAAACATGACTACATTGAAACGGACGCGTGACACAAATACATGCAAAATTCTTAAAAAATAAAAATACACATGACGTGTTCGATGCGCGTGTCGTACACATTTTGGAAAGGATATGGCTCCATGATCATGGTTCAAAGACGAGTCGGCCGAGTCGGAGACGAGTCGGCCGAGTCGTATCCGTCTCGGCCCGCTCCGAGAGAGTCCGAGTCACGAGTCGGTCGACTCAACTTAGAGGAGACCGACTCGGCTGAGAATCGAAGTTGACTCGGTCGACTCGGCCGAATCGGTCGTGACTCGGCCGAGTCGACTCCGATTCTCGGCCGAGTCAGCTCGAAACGTATATTCACCCGTGATAAATGGGTATAAAGAAAAAAAGAAGAAAAGAAAATTACCTCTCTCGCTCAGCTATGGAGATCTCCGCCGCTGCCCGATCGTCGCCGCTCAGATCTGGACTCCGCCGCCGCCCGATCACCGTCGGCTGCTCCTCCCCAGCCCCAGGTGATGTTCCTCCCTCTGTCTCTTTCCCTCTCCCTCCCTCTGTTTCGCTCTCTCCCCTCCCTCTCTCACCCGCTCTCTCTCCCTCTCCCCCCTTTCCATCTCCCGTCTCTTTCCCTCCCCCTCCCTCTGTTTCTCTCCCCCTCCCTCTCTCACCCGCTCTCTTTCTCTCCCTTTCCATCTCCCGTCTCTCTCTGTTTCTTTCCCCTCCCCCTCCACCTCTCTCCTTGTTTCCGATCTCTCCCCCTCCCCCTCCGAGGTATAAGAGAAGCAAATGATGGTGGTGATAAATGTGAGGGTTTTATCCAGTTCTAGTAGTGATGATGGTGAAGTTGGTGATGATAATGATGACAATGATGGTGGCGATGACAATAATGAGAGCAACAATAGTGCTGATAGAGAAACTTATAGTCTTGAAGGTCATATGCAAATGTTGAGTTTGACATCGGCCAACATTATGGTGTGACATATGTCCATAACTACATAGCACAACTTGAGAGATACATGAGCACTAGTATCGATTTATCTACTTACAACAGAGATGATTATGATGATTTTGTACTTCTTCGCAATTCAATATGGAAATAACTACATTAGCATGTTTTTATGAATGTAGTTTTTGCAATTTACTATATTGTGCATGTATTTTGATATGCATCTACAGACGATGCGTGTATTTATGCTTTCGCTTTATGTTTAGTGTGCTAAGTGATATGTTTTGGACATGTGATACATGAATGTGGATGTCTACAATTTTTTTAAGATTTATCGTGATTTTTTCAGAACTTTTTGAGCTTTATACGTAGCGTTTTGCGCATATCGCCCGAGACCGATCCGTCTCAGCGCCCGCCGAGTTGACGATCGAGACCGCGACTGTGAACCATGTCCACGATAAGAGTGTATACTACATAGCGGTTAACACTTCACACTCCAGTTGATTTAGTTGTTCCTTTGATGAGGGCATCATGTCGCTTGAACGAGTCTATGATAGAAAGACGACGTACTGCACTCCTTTGGTCTAGTTATTTTGATCTTAATTTATATTGAATTTAGTAGTTTCTTTTTATTTGAAAATTTAGTACCACATCGGTTATATTCTGAAAACTGGACTTTTTTAAAGCCGATAAATAAGCCTCATGACCTCTATTATTGGTATTGAATGATTAAATGATTAAATCCAAATTTGTAGTTAAAAATTATTAAGATTTATCTCTTGTGATCTTGAGATTTAATGTAAGGGGTGTGAAGTCCAATCATGTGCAAGGGACGTGAAGCTCAAATATATCCAGTTTCTTCTTTTTGTCAAACCATATTTTTTCCTTTTCTACTTGTATTGAGGGTGATTGCGATCCCGTATTTTACATCATTTTGGTATCAGTGCATTAGGTTTCCAATCCATTTCAATTTTTCATATCCTCTTCCTCTTTTTCTTTTCCTTTCTCAAAACCCTAGCTGTATTCTAAAAAAAAGAAACCCTAGATCTGATCCCGCATAAAAAGAAAAAAAATCCGAAGAACCCTGGATTTGTTCTTGCGGATAAAAAAAAGAAAAAAAATATTGTTCAAAATTCATCTAAAAATCATTCGAAATTAGAAATCACTGTTCATCGTCTTCTTCTTTCTCCTCTTTCTTTCTTTCAAACACTTAAATCCGAAAACCTAAACTTATCTACAGCCGCCACCCTACACCCCTGCTCCTCCCTCTTTGCCAGTGCCACCCAGCCAGATCGTCGCCGCCACGTCTTCCCCTTCCTCTAGCGTGTCACCCATCAACAACCATCCTCTCGATCCCCTCTCACCTCTGCTGACCCTGACCTCGTCTTCACTCTTCGTCGCCTACCCGACGTTCTTGATGTCGCCAACGCCTTGACATAGCAGATCTGCAACCGTCACGACCTCTTCGACCTTTATTGCACCCTCCTCCATCTTCGACAGCCCCAGATCGAGACCCGCCTCTCCTCGCCCGACTCCAACATCGACAACAACAATCGCCAACTCGCCAACAATGCTGACGACAACGCCTCAATCAACCTTGCCTTCGACTGGGACCACGAAGTCATCAACGTCCTCATCATCCAATCTCCACCGGCCCAGATCTTGAGATCCAGACCTCTTCATCATCACACCCTCGTCGACAACAACTGCCACAACTGCCACTGCCCTCTCACTCTGCCTCTCCCTCACCACCGCCATTGTGCCCCGACTCCGCTGCCTTTCTTTCTCATATTCTTTCTCGCGCCGACAGCACAAGACCGCCAGCAGTTCAAGAAGTCAGATCGGGTTCGTCTCGGCAAACCCATTGTACTTCCGACCCGGATCCTCTCAAGTCAACGAGTCGACCCGGTTCACTTTAATCCAACCCGCAAGCACTCTGAACCCGACCCTCTTCGATTGCAACTCGCCCCAACAACAAACGGATCTGACTCGAGTGCTGCGATCCAGGCCCATTAAGAGCAGACATATTTAACCATTGGGTTTGGTTTTTGGGTTGTTTTTCATTCATTTGAAACACGATTCGAGCTATTCTCGAGGTATTGGAGTTGTGGAGATCAGAGCTACACATTGCTAGACTTCAGATTCAGGTTTGAGTTTAATCTTTGAAATTTTTATTTAGTTTTTTTCTTTTGCTTAATTAAATAGCTAGTTTCTAAATCTGTCAGAAAATTAAACTATTGACTGCTGCGCCACAAAAGTGAGATTGTGTGATCTGATCTTAAGTGGAAATCAATATTGATATTAACTGTGCAACTTAATTTGATTTGGATCAGCGATCACTTGAATTAATTTGAAAACTTACTGTGTTAGCACATGTTTAATCACATTCCCAATATTAGATTGTCTTAGTCACATGTTAATCAATAGAGCTTATAATTCAATATTATTCATCGTTAATTTGATCTCTTATTCCTCTCGCATTAGCATACTGATGTAAGAGAGCAGCGCAATAAACAATAGGATTATCAGATTGACTTTCAGTTGGATTCTTGAAGGGACAAGGATTTCTATAGGCTTCTTTAATTAGGAAACCTAAAGAATTTTTTTGTTTATTTTTATTTTATTCTCTTAGAATTAGAATTAGTTTTTCCAAAATGGATTAGGACTCTTTTAATTCTTTTTGTTTTCTTTTAGAAATAGATTAATAGTTTCCTAGTAGGAGTAGTATTCTTCTTATAAGCGTATAAAAAGCCCTTGTATTCTTTATTTTGTATTCAATAATTATTCAATTTTAATCAATAAACTTAGTTAATCTCTTTTAATTGCTCGTGGATTCAAGTTGCTACTTTTGCTGGTGGACTCGAATAAATTGCTCGTGATTCGAGTGTTGTGCTCGTGGATTCGAGTACATTTTCTGCCTGAAAGCTCTTTCAGGGTTCGTTGGCTTTAGAACAAGATCTAGCAAGCGTCATACGCTTTCCTGCTCCGTGTCAATTGGTATCAAAGCTTCGACAACTTTCCGACAATGGCAGGAGACGACGATAGATTGCAAGGTCTTTCTATAAGGATGGACATTACTCAAAAGAGGGACAACACCATCAAATCTCCTTGGATCGTATAACCCAAGCGATTGAAAGGTCTCTCAAGAATGATGATTGAAGAGTGGCCGATGGTACGTATCGAAGCGGACGTGCTTGTTCATTAATCAATCTTCCTCCACCGCCTCCATCTTCACATCCACCACAACGACCGCCACCATATCATCCTTCAACTAATCTTCCTCCACCAATTCCACCCTCTCATCCATCATAACAACCACCACCATATCACCCATCGACTAATTTTTCTCAACCATCACTACTATATACCCTTACATCCATCGACAAATCTACAACTTGTGTTCAGAGATTGCAGTGTGTAACGCCCCGATCCTAAGGATACGGAGACGTTATGGTGACGCATATACGCGAGGAAAATACCCCACGTATACGCGCTAAGCCTAAGTTGTAACCTGAACAAGCTATAATCTAAACCATAAAAATCACTGCAATATGACATATAAAAGCTACACATGATAACAATATGAATGACAGGAAGAAAATGGCAGCTGAAAGCAATACAGATAGAGTCATGAAATAACAGGAATAAAGGAGAAATGAGGGTACCAAAATGAAGAGAGGGAGACAGTGTCCAACTCCTCGCAATGTGTACCAACTCATCGAACACCTGCACAATAAGACAATCGTCCAATAGCTGGACGTGCAAATCCAGGGTCGTCAGAACGCGACCATAATGAGTGTGTGAAAAGGGGAAACAACTCGTGCAGAAGAAACCATGTGCATAAGTAGTAATAAGAGCAACTGCAGATAAAAGAAACTAAATAATAAGATAAATAACTGAACAATAAAATACATGGTAACAACACGAATAAAGGTAGAAGACAACTGTCATAACAGTAAACAAGCAATCAATGTCAAGGCGTGTAATCTATCACGTGTCACTAGGTTGGCATCTAAATCTGGTCAGGGTTATAGTTATATGTCTATCACAGTAATATAAATGTACAGTCAGGTAATTAATGTCAGTCACAATACATTAACAGTTTATTTTCATTTATTATGTCAGCGAACACCAATTGCCACCTGTAATAGACGCATCCCATACTACGCCTACTACACGTGTCAACCAGAGTCCTAAGTTATTGAAACTGATTGGTTGGAGACGTTGTCCATATTTTAGGTGGGTCCCGTACATACCCGGGACCACGGCCTCAGTTTCCTGGCGCTGAACCAGGCCGTACCGCTAGGTACTCAGTAACAGTAACAGTAACAGTAATCTCACTGTATGAACAGTGGAACAGTAACAGTAACAGATGGGATGTCAGTCATCCCCCAGGAACCCTGCAGTGGAACCCTCAGTCGGCTGCGCAACTTGTATCCTAGGTCCACCCAAAATACAGACGCTGTCTCCTCCATCAATTTCCCCAATCCCGGTGTAAGTTGTCCATTTACATTATTATTCATTCAATTCAGTTAAACCAGTCAATGTCCATATTATCTAGAACACTGGGACGATACGGTGACAGTAACAATAACAGTACAGTAACAGTCAATCAGTAATCGTATACACTGTGAACAATAACAGTAACAGTAACAGTAACAGTAGCAGTAACCGTGTATAGATGAACAATAGGACTGTACCGTGGTTACGGTCAAACAATCATTTTCCCAGTAACTTCAATAACATGGATAAAATAACAGTAACAGTCTAGCTACTGCTCAATAAACAGTCTCAACTAAAGCTGACCATAATCTCATCCATCCATGTTAAAGAGATATCAATAACTAATCCATCAACTTATAGTCTCAATACAATTCTCATGAATCACTAAGTATCAGTCCGTATCAGTGCAATCCAAAACGGTGACTATCATATCAATGAATCTGTAATTAGTCCTCTCCTCAACACCAATATGTTCTAATCCTATACCCTCAACAACTGAGATAAAATAATAACTATTTTCAAACTCCAAGATGTAGATCACCATCATAATAAGTCATCTCTGCTAACTGAAATAATCAATAACCAATCATGAAGTATATGGTATGTCCTCGAGATCAACAAGTCAATACATATTGAATTATATCTAAACAGTCAACATCCTCAATAAGTAATCTAGAATATCTACTCTTGATAATCAACATCAACAACATAGCATCTAACAGATCCCAAATGCCTGCAACGTCAATCTCACCACAATACAAGACAGGCTCCAATAAAAAGGAATATAGATCCTGGGTAACCTCTAACTCAAGATCAATTTAAGTCACAACTCAACTAATCCAGTCATATCTGATATGTCCTCAATACTCACTAATAAAGTCAGGTCTAATTACTGATCATCATACAATGTAAATAGCATAAGTCCCAGATCAATCCAAAGTCATCTTATCTAACTTACATTCCCAACAGTTACATGATCGTCAAGTATCAATATACATCAATGAATCTGATATAATAATTGTCATTCCAACATATATCCATAATCAAGCTCAGCTCTCTCACTCTAACAATTTAATCTGATTCCCGAATCCTCAAGAGTTCACACTTCTATTAAGATCAAACATGATATCCCAATACTCGGTATCACAACATATACATGCATCTAAGTTCTATTAGATCAAGTCATTACCACCAATATCCATCTCAATTACCCTCATGCTACATCCTGATATGTCTACAACAATACTCTAGATATACATAGGACAAACATGGGGGTTCTAACATGTATCAAGAATCATGCATATCATATTCCTATACATCCAACATGTAAAATAAACGGGAGATGACCGTCCACCTTCACGCTCGGCGATCTCCACACATAAACATGTAACATAAGAAATCTACTCAACAATTTACATAACATATAAAATAATATCTGCGGTCACTTAATAAATAAAGAGAGAGAGAGAAGAGAGAGAGACACTCACCTGAGCTCAATCGCAAATCCAAAGCACTGAAATCATAAGGCTCCAGTAAATCTACATAAATTATTAAATAGAAATTGTTAGATTCTTTTAAAAGAATATTTTAAGGAGTTTAAATCTTAGTTAATTAGTTTGGGAGTTGGAGATATGATGCTTTAGGTTTAATGAATTTAGTAGATTTAATTTAAACTAATTTCTGATTTTTTTGTTGGATTTTTAATAGGCTTTAAATCATTAAAATATTTAACGGGTTTGAATCTAACATTAAGGGGAAAAAGGTTTAATGAGGGTGATTTAATTTAATTCCATGTTGCTATTAGTCTAAAAGTTTTATCATAGAAAGTAGAAGTATTATAAAATATTATTTATATTTTTTATCTATTTTATTTTGATATTTTTTTTAATAATTTATTTTAATTGCAAGTTCACCTTTCTTTCTTTCTTCTTCTCTCTTTTTTTTTTGAAACAGCCCAGGCCCAGCCCAGGTCCAAGCTGGACCAGGCCGGACCCAGGCCTGGTCCAGATTTCTAACTCTGTTTCTTTTTTTTTTTTTTTGTTTTAACAGGGCTGGCTATCCAGCCAAGCCGAGCCCAGGCCTGGCAGGCCCGGGCTAGGCCAAGCTAGCCTGGGCCGGCTAGGAGAGAGTTTTTTTTTTTTTTTTAAGTGTCTGTACACAGTGGGCCGCCCAGCCCACTGTGCACCCGCCCCAGGCGACCCGCACAGACCCAGACCTGGGTCTGTGCGGCAGAGCTCTCGGCCATTGGCCGAGAGCGGCCAAGCAATTCCATTTTTTTTCTTTTTAATCCATTATAAAAAATGTACATATAAGTTGGTAGATCTACAAGTATTTTAATTAGATTTTTGATTAGGTTTTGATGCATAAAAATATTCATGGAGATCTTGGTATGGACATGATTTTAATAAATAAATTTATATCAAATAAATTTTGATAAAATAAATTACTTACTTGATCTTTGATCCCCTAGCATACTCCTCAATTTACACTTCAAGATCCATTGCTCATGAGGAGAAAAGAAGGAAGAAGATGGACAAAGTTGGGTTTAGGGTTTTCTTGAGGTAGAAGAGGAAGAAATGTTTAGGTTCTTTGAACCTGGACTTTAATTAGGCTAGATTGCTTAATTTAGTAAGATAGGATTAGGATGGAAATTTGGATTGGAATTAAATATTTAAATTAGATTCTAGATTTGGATTTGGATTAGGATTTATTAAGATCATGATTTTGAAAATAAGATTAGGGTTAGGATTAGAATTGAGTTTTGGGTTAATGGGTAAGAATCTCATGCTAATGGGTTTTGGGCTTTAATTAAAAGAAATAAATAATATGAAGAATGAGAAAAATAGATAGTGGGCTTATGGGCTTAGACAAAAATAGAGAAAGGGGAAAAAGAATGAAAATAAGAAGTGGGCTTGGCTCAGGTGGGCTTAGCATGAAAGGAAAATAAAATGAAATGAAAAGGAGAATGGGTTAGACTTATTGGGCTTGGAATGAAATAATAATACTATCCATTAATAATAATTTAAATTAATTAAATATAAGCAATAAGAGTTTACAAGTCATACATAATACTAAGACTAATAATGATAATAAATCAAGTTAGCAAATAATACTAAAATAACTAGTAAAATAAAATAAATACTTGTAGAAAAATAAAAATACAGTATTATTAGATTAGGGATATTACACAGTGCAACCAAAAAATCACCGATACTACACAACAACTTCAAATCATCTACTCAAGGTATTTGATCAAAAACAAGGCACGCAACCTCATCATCGACAATGAGAGTTGCGAGAATATTGTTTTTAGAGCATTTGTGGAGTACTCAAAGTTAGAAACAGAACCACATCCTCATCCTTATACCATTGGTTAGGTCAAGAAGGACCTTTGCATCAAGGTAATAAATCTATGTCATGTTCCTATTTCAATTGGCAAATATTATCAAGATATTGTTGCTTGTGATGTGGTTGACATGGACGCATGTCATATTCTTTTGGGGATACCATGACATCATGATGTTAACGCTACCCATAGAAGTGAAGAGAACATCTATATGTTCAAATGGAAGGGCAGAAGAATTGTCATGAGATTAATTCTACCTGTCTCAAAGGAATTAAAAGAAACAAAGTAGAGATCTGCATTAGTGATCAAGGAGGAAGTTACTTCATCTCAGAGAAGGTGTAACCATTATTGGAAGAGTCCAAAGAAGTTATTCACAATGAGCTACCGAAAAAATTACCACAAGTCTACCGAACTTTCACACTATCGGATGAATCCCAAGGTGAGTAAAGTTCTAAAGGAAGAGGTTGTTTCCTCTACTGAAATTTCTGAGGAGATGAAGTCTGAACTTGTGGGAGAGCATAAACCACTTTGGCAACATAATGCATCTATTATTCATGATTTTGAAGATCCAACTGATCGAGTTTATACGAGGAGATGACGTGTCTTCATTTGGTCTTAGCTACTTTATTTTAGTTCAGTTGCTTAGTTTAATTACATAGTTGTATTTCTCTTTTGTGAGTATTTAGTACAACATCAGTTATTTCTCAGAATTACTCATCCTGTAAAATCTATAAAAGGGCTACCATATCTCTACTTTGAATTATTGAATGATTAAACTTTCCTCAAATATTTAGTCAAATTCTAGAATTTATTTGCACTTGAGTTTTAGGTGTGAAGCCCGTGCATGGGGTGAAAACCAGAAATTCTATCTTGATCTCAATTTCAAATTTAAAAACCCTAGTTGTTATTTGAAGGTGATTGCGAATCCAGGCTGTTACATCAATTTGGTATTAGAGCCTTGATTTCAATTATCTTCATATTTTTTTCTTTTTTTTTCCAGATTTATCTTCCCCTTCTCCACAAACCCTAGATCTTGAACAATCAAGTTCAAAAAAAGTTATACTGTTGCCAAAATCCATTCGAAAATCCCAATTAATTCAAAATCCTTACTGTTCATCTCCTCAAAATTTCCTAAGTCCTCTTCAGGTTATCTTCTTCCCTCGTCTTCACCTCCAAATCCCCGCTGCCACCCCCCTCCGATCATCAACGCATTGTTGAACACCCACCGCCTCCCCTTCGATTATCAATGCATTAACCCCTCCTTCCTCCCCAAACCTGGCGACAAGCCCCACGCACCTCAGCTCACCACCACCAGTTTCAAGGCCAGATCTGGATCCGCCGTCAACCACCGCCGACGAAGCTTCCCAAGGCGAATCAAATTTGTCTCCAACCTTGTCGGCGCTCCCAGGGCTTCGCTGACACTCCCAGAGACGCGTCATCCTCTCCCATATGTTCGTTGGAGCCTTCAGATCCTTGACGTCATCAACAGAGCGGATCCAGCCATGATCAGAGCCGTTCGCCCTCGTCAGAGTCCAGAGAGTCTCCAGGGCTTCACCTCTGACCGATTCTTCTCGCGGTGACTCGATCCCTTCGTCTTCCTCCTCCCTCGTCGTGACGTCAACTCCACCTGCAGCATAGCCACAAAACCTTGTAGCCAAGACATCGTCGAGGTCCCCGCCATCGTGGTCTCGCCGTCCCGCAGACCCAAACCTCGCTGGACCTTCCCCGTGGTCGTTGAACTCTCAGCGGTGCCCAACGACGCCTTCCTCCGACCGAACTTCGCTTGGGTGAAAGGAAAAGCCCTAAATTGAGCCCGGTCGACTCGATCAAAATTTGAGGTGGTGATGATAGGGAACCAATCAAGTGGGAGTCTCTCCTTAGGGTCTCACCCAAAGCACACAGGTTATAAAGCTTTTCAAAGCGATTTTTAATTCATCCAAAAACTAGCTATAATTCAAATACCAGTTTTGGCCTTAAATAGGCCTACATCAACGAAGATATCCCATCACAACCGATATGAGACTAAAATAAACTATTAAAAATAAATAAATAAAGATTACAATTAAAAGCAAATAACTAAGATAATCAGCGGAATATAGCTTGAATCTCTAAACCCTAATCGAATCAAACTGAAAGAGTGCGACGCCTTCTGGTGCAGAACCGCAATCCTAGAGAGATGTCCACATCATTCCCCAGGATTGAGAAAAACTCAACTCTGTCGAATGTGAACCTTCTCAGCTCTCATAGTGCTTTAGACGATCAGGGTTCAATCATTGGAGCTTCTCCCGATTAATCCAAGTGTTGTCAGAATCAGGTAGTCCTTCCAATGAACTAAAAATCTGTGATAACCATCATCTCTTATATAGACAATCTGATCATCAATAATTTTATCAATTTGTTCTGCCGTATCAGTGGGTTATATTTAGGAAAGTGGAGATAATAAGAGTCTCCCAGAAATAAGCTCATGGGAAGGCTCATCCAATAAAGGATTATTAGGGAAAATTTTGGACCTTTATAAGCAATCAGATCTTTAATATTAAAAGAGGGACTAATGCCAAAATCAGGTGGAAGATCTACTACATATGCATTGGAATTTTTTTTAAATTTTGAATAGTTCTGCGCTACGTGCATACATTTTCTTCACGGTACTAGGAGGATACCGTTCCGGACGAATTTGAACCATCATGTAGTCTTCTACGTTAAACTCATGTAACAGATTACCTAAACTTCTATTGACCACTTCAATTTGTCTATCAGTTTATGGGTGAAAGGCAGGAGAAAACTGAAGTTTAGTCCCCATTTTATGCCACAGGGTTTTTCAAAGGTAACTGTGAACTTAACATCCTTGTCTGAGAATTGTTTTGGGCAGGCCATGTAGCCTAATAACTTCATCAAAATAGATTGTAGCGATTCGAGATGCATATGATTTTAGAACATGGCAGAAAGTGGGCCATCTTGAACAAACGGTCCACAACAATAAGTATGGAATCATGCTTTCTTGCGGTTCTTGGTAGCCTAGCGCTATCAACCTATCAACACTTGACCAATATTGTCCCGCTGGTCTCACCAGTTTCATAGCAGTAAAACGGACTTACTGCTTTTGGGACATCTCATACCACTTGAAATAACACTTTAGACTCATTACCCAATCAAGGTAATATTGTGGGTCTAAGCGGCCGTCAAAGTTCGATACGTCTAATTTGATGTTCTTCAGGTATCGTTCATCATCATCGTATCAATTGTAATTCTTGTTGATTCTCTCCTCTCGGCGTTGGTTGAGTTGACTCTCTTCCTTACGACCTCCATCACGAAGTTCAACCTCTAACCTATCCATTCTGACTTAAGGTGTTCATTTAGGCCTTAATTTCCTCAAAGGTTTTGAAAATTTCAAGAGTAAAGTAATCTGTTGGTGAGGTGATACGAGATGAAGAAGCATTGAGATTCATGTCTGTATTGGGTTTATCTGGGTAGTAAACTTTATCACTACGGATACGCATGCACAGCTAGCTTTTCCTCCTTTCTATATGTTGGATATATGATATTATATATATTTATAATAATGAATGCAATCTGCTATTTCCTATGCGCAACTAACACTTTCTATTGCACCCGTGCAGGATGATGCCAAGATGATGGGGGACGAACCCTAGAAAATCTCTACTTAGGGTTTATCTTCCAAGATACGGTTTGAAAATTTGTGAAAGTTTTGGTGGAGGAAAAAGTATTTTGTGGAAGCTAGAATTTTGTGGAAGAAGTGAAAAAGAGTAGGATTTAGCTCTGATACCAAGATGATGGGGAACCAACAAAGTGAGATTATCTTCCTAGGGTTTCTCACCAAAGCACACAGGCTACAAAGCTTTTCAAAGTGATTTTTAATTCATTCAAAAACTAACTAATTCAATACCAGTTTTGACCTTAAATAGGCCTACATCAACGGAGATATCCTACCACAACCGATATAGGACTAAAATAAACTATCAAAAATAAATAAATAAAGATTACTATTAAAAGTAAATAACTAAGATAATCAACCCAATATAGTTTGAATCTCCAAACCCTAATCGAACCAAACTGAAAGAGTGCGACGACGTCTGCTGGTGTAGAATCACAATTCTGGAGAGATTTCCCCATCAGATGAGATCGGGTTGGATCAATTGAACCCGACCCGATTCGTTTGCGAGAACCCGACCTGTGCTCGCTGACGTCACAGCTGATGTCATCACCGAGTTAACCATGTGAGTCGACTTAGTGACTTATCCCAGTGTGTTCTGACTTAATTCAGAAAAAGTTCAACACTTCCGAAGGCTGTTCAGTGCTCGTTTCAAGTTCAAATCGAGTTTTTTTCGAAGCAGCGGATTCATGATGACCGGTACTACGCGCCTATAGCAGTCACATACATGTTTGAGCTTCGGTCACCTGCCAGGTAATTTGAAGGTTCTGCTCAGTTATTTCTGCCATTTAATTGAGGTAGTTAGCTCTTTCAATCTGTCGCAAGATAGAACCTATTGATTGCTGCATATTATATAGTGAGTTGTGTGATTCTATTCTTGAGTGGTAATCTGACATAATATTAACTGTGCAACTAAATTAGTTTGAATTTGTGATCATTTGACTTAATTTGGAATTGACTGTGTTAGCACGTGTATTTTATCACAGTCTTTTCATTACATTTCTTAATCACGTGTTAATCTATATAGCTTAGAGTTGGTATTATTTATCATTGATCTAATTTATGGCTCCTCCTGTATAACATACATTTCATTTGATAGTTTGCATTTAGGACCAGTTAAGAACTTGCATGCCTAATAGAAGTGGTAGAACTTTTTCTGTAGGAGAAACTTCTGCCCCAATGGACCTTAGCCTTCAGGATACACTTAACATAATTATTGATTGAATGAAAAAATAGACCAACAACTACAAGAAGTTAGAGACCAAGTTGATATCAATGCTGGAAATCTAGCAACTCGACTTGATAGAGTAGAAACCAATCGAAGGATAGCCACAGTGGACAATTCTCAAAATGGCAGTAGGTCACCCGTCACCCAGGCGAGAGCGAGCTAAACCCTACAATGTAGCTGACACTGATGCCCAATATATCAAAAGTGTTGTCGATACTCCTTCCTTCGACGGGTGCTTGGATCCTCAAGTTTATATAGACTGGCAGTTGGCCATGAACCACTACTTTCGTTGGCATGATATGTTTGAGTCTAGAAAAATTCAATTTACCTTTATGAAACTAACGGGACGAGCTGGACAATATTGGGAAAACCTGGAGAGAATGATGAGGTATAGAAGAGAAGACCTCATGGAGACTTCAGAAAGTATGAAAAGGAAGCTTATGTTGAAATACGTTCCACCGTCGTTCAGTCAGCGGGACAAGTGGAATAGATTGACTCAAGAAAAATAAGTCAACCACCGATTACATTGCTAAGTTTGATGAATATTTGAATCGGTGAGGAGCAACCGAGTTAGAATCCCCGAACAGACCCTATCTAGGTTTAGGCCAGGTCTCACCGAGAGCTTTTCGCTCGAGGCATCACGACTCTAGAGCGGGCTTATCAGCTAGTCACCTATTTAGATGAGTTTAGAGGATTCTACTTCCATCGGACCTAGTTTAGGGACAGCTCTAAGGCCGCAAACACTAGCAAGCCAAGTTTTAACTCGACTTTCCCTGCTCCGAGCAAACCTGCCTCGAGCTCTTTGAGCGTCAAACCTACGGGTTCTAGTGCAAAATTAGTCACTTTCGAGAGGAGGATAACTAGTGAACCATCAAAAGTCAACCCGTAGGCTCAATGTTATAGGTGTCAAGGGTATGGACACCTTGCCAGCCAGTACCTGAGTCAAATCAAGACCCTCTTAGTGAAAGTTCCCATTGAAGATGTAAAAGAAGAGGGTGATGTCGAAGTGGCCGTGCACCAACAAGACGATGACTCGGATGCTTCTGTCAAAGAATATGAATTCAATGGCTGCATTAGAACTATGAGAGAGACGAACCTAACTCCCAGTTTAGACCAAACTCAGTTAGGTGTAGTTAGGTGCACCTTAGCCCAGCCTGAGCAACCCAACGACTGGAAAAGAACTGTCATCTTTCAGACTTACACAAAAATTGAGAAAAAGAGTTGTAAGGTGATAGTGAATAGTGGCAGTTTCATCAACGTCGTTGTATCGAAGTTAATCACGACCTTGAGAATGAAACCGGTGAAGCATCCAAACCCTTACAAGGTTACATGGATCGACACTGTGTCCATAAATGTTTAAGAGAGATGTCAAATTTTTATTCAATTTGCCATATATACAGATAATGTGTGGTGTGATATACTCCCTATGAATGTTGGTCATTTTATTTTGGGATGACCATAGTTGTTCGATTTAGATGTTATCATATATGGACGTACTAATTAATGCTCGTTCATCCATAACGGCAAGAAGTGAAGCTGATGCCCAATCAACCGAAACCCCCAAAATAAGAAAAAGGGGTTGACAACGGCAAAAAAAAGTGGATGTTTTAGTTCTTAAAAGAAGTAAGGGGAAAGGTAAGATAATGAATTTGTTTAGCCACGATCAAGTTGAAAAGATTTTAAATGAGCGATTTACTTGTTATACACTTGTGGCTCGAGAGGCTTAGCCAAATATCGAGGTGCTGATTCCCTGACACAATACACCAATCTTGAAAGAGTTCTCTGAAATCCTCCCAAAAGATCTGCGAGGTGAGTTGCCTCTCATGAGAGATTCAACATGCCATTGACTTAGTCCCAGGTGCAACTTTTTTGTACCCATTCCATTACAGAATGGACCCTGCCAGGCACGCGTAGTTACAACGGCATGTAGAAGAATTACTTGATAAGGGTTCATCAAAGAAAATTCGAGCTCTTGTGCAGTTCCCGCATTTTTTGGCGCCAAAGAAGGATGACACATGGCGTATGTGTGTGGATAGCTGCACAATCAACAAAATCATCATCAAGTATTGTTTCCCCATCCCCCATCTTGATGATATGCTGGATCTGATGTCAGGTGCCACAATCTACTCAAGATTGATCTTAAGAGTGAGTACCACCAAATTAAAATCCGGCCGAGGACAAATGAAAGACTGCGTTTAAAACTAAGGACGGGTCGTATGAATGGTTGGTCATGCCCTTTGGATTGTCCAATGCTCCTAGCACCTTCATGAGAGTGATGATTCAATTGTTTCGGTCATTTATCTATAAATTTGTAGTGGTATATTTTGACGATATACTGATTTACAGCCGAACTCAGGAGCAACCGTGGACCATCTAAGGCAAATCCTTCGCATACTTCAAGCTGAGAAGTATACACAAATTCAAAGGAATGTACTTTCTGTACAGACAGTTGTCTTCCTAAGATTTGTTGTTTCTTTCAAGGGAATTTCTGCGGACCTGAGAAGGTGAAAGCAATCACCGAGTGGCCGCAACCCCGAACAATTAGGAAAGTCTGGAGTTTTCACGAATTAGCCACTTTTTACTGTCGGTTTATGGAAAACTTTAGCGCTGTTATGGCACCAACAACCATCTATTTAAAGAGTGAAGGATTTCAGTAGACTCATGCCACCACCAGGACTTTTATCGAGATTAAGAGAATGATGACCGAAGCTCCCGTTATGCATCTCTCAGATTTTTCGAAGGTGTTTGAAGTAACATGTGATGCATTGGGGCTAGCGATGGGTGATGTATTGAGTCAAGAGAACCATCATATCGCCTTTTTCAACGAGAAGTTAAATGACTCCCGACAGCAGTATTCACGTATGACAAGGAATTCTATGCGGTTGTGTAGGCGTGCGTTATTGTAGATATTACCGGCTACTACAGGAGTTTGTGCTGTATTCGGATAACGAGACGCTGAAATATCTCAACTCCCATAATAGACTAAATGTGCGACACAGTAAGTGGGTGGATTTCCTCCAGGACTACACGTTTGTCCTCATGCACAAGGCATGAGTTGAAAATAAGGTTACTAATGCGCTCAACTGGCGTGTTATGATTTTGATAATTATGAGCGTAGAAGTGACTGGATTCGAGAGATTGAGGGAGGAGTATGAATTGTGTCCTGACTTTGGGGAAATATACATCGCATTACAGGACAATTCTGTTCTAGAGATGGACAAATTACTGTTACCAGATGAATATCTAGACATTCAAGTTCCGTAAGTTATGTATTCCTTGTACGTCCATCAGGAATTCTCTTGGGAAATGCATGTAGGAGGTCTAGCTGGACACTTCGGCCAGAACAAGACGATTGAAGCTGTTGAATATAGGTTCTACTGGCTGAGCTTGAAGAAGGATGTTGCTAAGGTCGTTGGTCAGTGTTAACGTGTCAATTGGCCAAACAACAAAAACAGATTGCCAGACACTATACTCTTCTCCTTGTACCTAATTGCCCCTGGCAGGATGTCAGCTTACATTTCATACTAGAATTACGAAAAACACAGATAAAGCATAACTATCCTATTAGTGGTTGACAGATTCTCCAAAATAGCCCACTTCATTCCGTGCTCTAAAACAACAGATGCATCCTGGGTAGCTGTCCTTTTCTTTGATAATGTTGTCAAATTTCATGGGTTGCCCAAACCCATGGTGTCTGACACGGACGTTAAGTTTGTTAGCTATTTTTAACAAACAATGTGGTACAAAATGGGAACCAAACTGAAATTGTCAACAAAATTTCATCTACCAACTGATGGGCAAACCGAGGTAATCAATTGAACCCTAGGAAATCTCCTTATGTGTCTCATTGGGGAAAGCTTGAGAACTTAGGATCTGATCTTGCCTATGGTCGAATTTGCATACAATCGTTCTGTCAATAGGATTGCAGGTTTTAGTCCATTTGAAGTAGTAACTGGCTTTAAACTTAGGCAGCCAATTGACTTAGTTCCCATGGCTCATCATCATTGTAGGGTATCAGATTCTGCATCGGCATTTGCATCTCATATACATGTACTACATGTGATCAGAGAGAATGAAAAATAATGTGGATTATAAAGCTTCAGTTGTTTACCTCGTAGATTAAGGACATTTAATGTTGGCGACTATATGATGGTCCGCATGAGACTCGAACGGTTTTCTCCGGGAACTGTGAAGAAATTACACGCGTAAAGCGCAGAACCATTCTGAATCCTCAAGAAGATCAATTCAAATGCTATGTGGTAAATTTCCCACCAAACTTTGGCATCAGTTGCACTTTTAATGTTGAGGACTTGGTCCCATATAGAGACATTTTTGATACCCCTTCTAATCCATTCATGGATGAGCCTACCTAGGATCCTCTTTCTGAGAGCTCTCATTGCCTCCGCTTTCCTCAAAATTATCCTATACAGCAGAAAATATAGATTTTATCTTGGACGATTAGATTGTCCCTACTAGAGACGAAGTAACGCGACGCTCTCTTATTAAGTGAAAAAGGAGACCTGGTTTAGAAGATTCTTGGATTACTGAGGAGGACTTCTGGTAGCTTGATCCTGACCTGTTGGAGCAGTACCACAGCCGACAACAATCTCCTACCATACATCCTCAATAGGTTTGAGCTTTTCCCACTCTGGGGTAAATGATGAGGACATCGCGCCATTCGATCGAGTCTATACGAGGAGACGACGTGTCATCTTCATTTGGTCTTAGCTACTTTATTTTAGTTCAGTTGCTTAGTTTAGTTGCTTAGTTATATTTCTCTTTTGTGGATATTTAGTACACATTAGTTATTTCCTAGAAGTACTCATCCTGTAAAGCCTATAAAAGGATTATCAGACCTCTACTTTGAATTTTTAAATGATTAAAACTTTCCTCAAATATCCAATCAAATTCTAGAGTTTATTTACTCTTGAGCTTTGGGTGTGAAGCCCGTGCAAGGGTTGAAAACCCGAAATTCTATTTTGTTCTCAATTTCAATTTTAAAACCTAGTTTTGATTTGAAAGTAATGGCGATCCGGGCTGTATTACATCATAAATACACTAAACATTCTTTTAAAATATAAATAGAGGGTTCATTCGTAACATTCCATGCTTTCTCCTCTGCTACATGTTGACGATTTTTGATTTTTTTTTTAACCCTTATGTGTTGTATTATGTCCCTACATTTCTGTCCCTTAGATGATTTAAAGCAATCAACCGAACCAGATTGATAACTGGTATTCAATATAGTGATATATAGAAATCCTGCATCACTTTGCATGTGGATTGCTAATCCTCAGTCAAGTAATGAATCTGTCCCAAATTCAGTTTCATTGACTTGTTCAGTGTTTCAGTGCTGTGTAGCAGGGTGTAGCGGTTGATGGTATATCGAATAGCGAATATGAAATGAATCGGATATTGGAGTAGCCATATGGTTAACAGATGATTGTTGAATATACATATTATTTGATTTAACGATATACCAAGACAATTGATGTGTACATCCGAACCAATTTTCAAAGACATAACCCAAAACATCATCTAACTTTGGAAGCGAAGAAGAGAGAGTGTAGGAGGAAGGACAAAAGGGAACATTAGTTTCTGTTGGTATTGGGCAATGTTGTTGTCAAAATTTAAGTGCATGCAATTATTTAGTTTTCCTATTGGAAGTAATGTTTTTATTATCTGTGAACAGGTAATGCAATCACGAAGCGATCCATCATTTGTGTCATGGAAAGGTGGAGCAGTAAGTTTCATTCTTCCTGCCTTGTTTTGAATATTTTGTGTTCTTTATTTTGTTGAGTCCTCTATTAGTTTCCTTGTGCATGTTTTATCCAAGCCTGATAGTCCTTATATGGTTTCAATAAAGATTCATGTTTGAGTTATAATGTATGGAAGTTATTATTATTGTTACAGGTGAAGGCACCTTTCTCAGTTTCTCAAACATTTTTTTAGTATCCATGGGTAAACATGCTTAGCATATTCATAGGTTTGCATCAATTCTATGAGATTTTTGCATGTGCATTCTCAATATGGATCACATCCAGAAAGCATCAAGAATCCAAAATTGACTATGCTCTCAAAGTGTAGAAAAATACATTCAACATAGGCATTGGAATCTTGGTGCAATTAAAGAGACATTTAGCATAATATCGGAGTAGAGTAAATGATTAGAGTTTTTGGTCAATCAGTATCCTTGACATTTTAGAAAAATATATTAAACTCCACCTGTTTGTTTCGTCGTTCTAGAGCCTCATATAGTTCATCAATCTGGACCTGAACAGGCTTTCACCTAGCCCATCTGAGGGCTAGTGTTAGTATTGTCTGTTACACATTATTTATCCACACCTACAGCTTAAGATTTTGTATCAAGTTGCTGCTTGACATAGTATAGCAGCCCTGGTTCAAACTCAGCCAGATTGCTGTTTTATTCTACAGAACGTTGCTAGACCTGTGGGGGAATGTTGTATAAAAATGCGTGGGGGAATATTCCATAAAAATATACGAGGGAGCAAGTGCCATTGTAGCACAATGATAAATCCTCTTTGCAGTTTCCAGCCCACTTGCATCAGACAGACAGAGACACACACGCACCCCGGCCCACCCCCATACATCATATCATATCATATAGACACGCGCACACACATATATGTATGAGAAGAATGAGTATCAGGTGGCACCTGAGAGTATTTCCTCATGTGGTGGTAAAAAGGTCAACCATGACCCTTTATTTGCACCATTGGTCCTTGCATATATGCAATTTTTATGTATGGGAAATGTTATATTACACATATGGTGTATGATGAGAGTTACACGTACCTATCAAAATGCACGGTGGGTCACCCGTATCTGCAACCCAACACGTCCATTGTGATCTTATCTCCTGTAGGTTGAAACTCACGGGTGCTGAAACTTAAGCATGTGCATCTCATGATCAAAAAATGAAGTTACAGTTTTAAAAACGTTTTTTTTATATTTTTGATTTGTAGCATAGAGATTTCCATTCTACATGATTTTCAGTCCACATGGGTTTTTGAATTCATAGATGCAATAATACGAGCAGTCACCATGTATAGATAGATGTAGACTCTTATGTTACACCTAAGTGTAATATAACATTTCCCTATATATAAGAGAAGGTGCATGAGGGTACCTCAGAAAAGCAACAGCTGAGGGCAGGGTGTGGTGGGTCTCAACCAAGACAGCCACAAGGAGAATACAAGCCAAGGTAGAAGTTCTTAGAATGATATCATGTATTCCAATGCTTTAGCTGCAGAGGAGGTAAGAAGCATGTGTTCTGATTCTAAGATACAGTCCACAATTAGGTTTAAATCAGCAATTCTTGTGTGATCCATCTTAGTTGGACAATGTGCAAGTGAATAACACTTTGACTGACACCATGGACTATCAGCTGTCAGCTTTGCATCATCGATCATGATGGAATTGTAGGCAATATTTCTGAACATCCAGACATGACTGGATTTGCTTCCAAAGGGCAGGGTTAGAACTTCTTTTATGTTAGCATTTAGATTGGCTATAAATATGTACCTAGAGGGTGCTAGAGTGTGGGAGACTAAAGGAAGACCGAAGTCACCGAACTTGAGAGGATTCTTTTGTGAAAAGATAGCAGGAGAGCATGATTATTCTTACTATAGAGATCAGGGACTTTGGCATTTTTCAGGTACTTTGAGTTTAGTATCTAGCTTGGATCTACCTTGAAAAACATTCATTGATTTTTAGCGAGTTTCATTTCAAAATTGCAGTCTAATAAACAATAACTATACATTGTCAAATTGGATAATTCATATGGGAGAACTATGTATCCGCCTTTGTGTGTCTTTTATTGCTGAGTAACTTGGGGATTCCTAGAGTTTCTATTCTGTGCTAAGTATGGCATACTGAGATTCATTTCCTGAGTCCAGCAGTCAAATGGAAAGCATAACAGTTGCTGATGGTTACATACTGTGTTATAGATTCTTGGTATCCTTGATATTGGCCGGGATGGTTGGATTCACAGAGAAGACTGGATGCGAAATGGAATTCACATAGGGAGCGGCAAAAAGTACAAGGATTCATTTTATGTCCAGGCGCTAGCCATGTGTTATATCAATTCTTAAGAGGAGCCTCTGCCTGCAAATTCTTAACAGGTGATGTGCCTCTTGAGCTGCAGAGGCTGGTCCTGCTTTTGATACTGAGATTACTGATTATATGTATAATGGTGCTTTTACTTTAGTTGTAAAATTCAGGTGTTTTGAACTGATTGAGAATCAGGATCTGTGAATCCAACTCATGCTATCTCCTGGTTGTGCGCGTGTAAGATATTTTGTTTTAAAGAGTGTCAATCTTTGTTGCTTTATTTGACGTATTTGGAATCTCAACATGTACAAGTAAATTCATCTCATCAATATATAACCTATTTGAGAAAGTCTGACATCAAAATTAACATGTTTTATGAGTGAATTTCAATTCAGTATGAAATTGCAGATTGCAGGTATACTTGTTACTGGAATTACAGAAATTCAACAAGCCAGATAGCCAAATTCAACAAACCATTTGGTCAATTTGTAAAGTGGTTAAATTTGATTGGGGTTGCCTCTCATCACGCGCAGAAAAGAAAAGAAAAGTAAAAAGGAAGGAGGCATTTCTCAACTCAAATAATAGGAATTCATAAAACAACAAACAAAACAAACCTTCCGTAATCTCAGCCTAACTGATTGTTCCGTAGTTGAGGAATTCCACCACAGAATTCTTTGTTTCTGTAATTTGTAATATTTCCAAAAATATTCCAATTTCCGACTTTACTTCCTGTACACTTATTTTAGTATGAAAATTTGTTTAAGTTTGTGAAGTTTCTAAGTTGACATTCTCTTTATCATGCTTGTAATCATAAAAGAGCCTATTTCATGATGTGACAGTGCCTTCGATTGCTTGCTTGGGCCAACTTATTAGCAATTCTCCTTGGACAAGAATTATGCATAATGAACAATTCACCAAATTAGTCAACTCGGAACCAGAGGAGGTTAAGATGATCACAATTTAATGCTTGGCTGTAACTAACATTATCAGAGGAATTTTTCTTCAATTTTCTGGGTGAAGAAACCCCCATTGTCAGACAAATTCTTAGACGAAATTTCCCCCTTTTATTGAGGGTGAACAAACCTTGTGCTCGTTTGCTCGTTTGGTAAAAAGAAAGACTTTTTGATACTTAAGTAAACAGTGCGAATCATACCAAGTTGTGCTTTTTAATTAGAGACGTCAAACACTCATGAAAATATATTTATGCTACAGTTTGGTTCCAGATTGGGGATATAACAAAAGCTTAGACTCACGACTTTTGTTAAAAGAAAATAAAAAGATGAAAATTAAAATGTTTTTGACTAGTTACCAAAGAGGGATTGGACTTCAAAACTAGATAAAATCAACTAATTTATGAATAAAACAAAAATTACTTCAGAATTTTATCCCCAGGAGTTATATTACTGACGTTAATTTGTTAAATAGTTATATTAATTATTGCTAAATTATTTAACATTAACATTTGAGGAAATTAATGTCATGGAGGGTCGGCCGAGCGAGCCAACCCTGTAGGAGTCCACAAATTATGTCGGCCATATGTCTTGATAGCCATACAGCACTCACCAGTCGAAGGGTGAGCGTGGCATACATAGCCAACCGACCCTTTTAATCCTCAAATCGACTCCTTGGTCTCTCTCTTATACCCGCAACCCTTTCCACGCTGTCGTCTCTCAACCGATGTGGGACTATTCTCATATTTTCACAGATGAACCCACCCGATGCCAAAATTTGTAAAAAACTAATCGTACCGCGTTTTTCAGCCCACAATAAATATTTTCCCCCAATTATTTGGCCCTGTTACGGTTAATTGGCGCCAGAAAAGGGTCGGACCTTTTTCGCCATATCCCATCACGAGAGCCAAAAAATCCCTAACCCCCCAAATCCTCCCCATTTCATTCACCCTTCTCTCTCTTTCTCCTCTCATGGAGCCATCAGTAGATGATTCTGATCTCCCCACGCCCGCCTTCTCGATCGCCGGTGAGATTTCGTCCATCCGAGCAATCATCGGCGACGAGATCCTCGAGTCCGAGATCGTCAGGGCGCTCGCTGCCGCCGGAAAAAAACCCCATCCCGCCCTCGGCATCCTTCTCGACTTGCCACAGCTTGCCGCTGAGACGAAGCCTTGAAGATGTTGTTTCTGAACTTCCTGCAAAATCTAATATTAATGATCTTAGTAGTTTGGAGCGTAAGATAGTAGTTAAGAAGGAAGAACAAGATGAGCATTGACAAAAAAAAAAATATAAAAAAATCCCATCTTGGTGGTTCCTGGATATTGAAGTCAAGAAGGCTGAAACCAATGAGGGTTTGGAGGATGAAGTTAGGGAGGAGGAAGAGGCAGTTTCTGATAAATTTAGCCTTTTAGAGCCCAAAGTTGGTGTTTAGAAGGAAGAACGAAAAATGGGTATCGGAAAATGTTCCATCTTGGTGCGTGAAATTAAGTTAATTAAGGAACAGTCTGAGGGAAGGAAGCTCTTGAGGTACATGAGGTTTTAGCGGAGAGTCACTGTGCTCCGTACCTTAATTCGCGACCCATCACGGCTGTTAGACCGCCGGTCATGACAGGATGACAGGGGATAATGACTTTCCCGACGATGGATAAGAGCAGATCAGATCAAAAGAAAAGAGAAATATCACATATCTATCAAAAGACAACACATACAGAATATTAGAAATTATGTGAAAACTGAGTAAAATCATGAAGTCGCTAGGAAATTCACAATTCTCGAGAGATTGTAGGGAGATAAAGAAGAAGACTTCACAGTCGCTATTTATAATAGCACTTGGTTTTCACCACACCACACTCTAACTACAACATATTTTTTTATAGAGAAAACTAAGGTCGCAAGTTGTGACATTCTTAGACTGTTCTTTACACGTGACTTGAGTTTTCTATATCGCGAAGCTTCCAAGTTGGATCGTGCTCCCTGTGCCTCACTGTGTCTTGGGAATGTTCCTCTGTTCTGTCGCTCAGAGTGCTCCTCTCGAGACTTTGAGTGATCACCCGAACACTTAAATATGCCTCAATCTGGAACTTCAAGCTCACTCACACTCGCCTAGAGTATGCCTTTACTCGGAGAGTCAACGTGATAGTTTAGTTCTCGGGAGACTCTTCCCGAGTCTCTGCCTCTGAATCACCCAGGATGGACTTCCCGACTTCCTAACTCATTACGACCGTGTCTCGCAGTTCTTCCTGTGTAATACTTCTCTGAGGGTGATTCTCCGTCAAGGCTGGCAATTAGGCTCCACAACTTCAACAATCTCCTACTTGGAGACTAATAGTCGATGTAGCAGCAACACCTTATCTTTCTCTCGTACTCCTCTCGTTCCCGACTAATAGTGACTCCGAGCGACTCAAACTCAGATCCTCAGACTTGAAGACCCACAGAAGCTGAACAATTTTTCAGCTTCTCCATCATGACCATCTGGGTCAACATATTTCCTAAATTTTAACTCGTGTGTATCTTCAGCAGTGAGAGTACACCATTCTTCAATAGCTTGCAGATGGAGTGGTATCGCACATCAATGTGCTTGGTTCTATCGTAATAGATCGGATTATTTGCAAGGTCAATTACGTTTTGGCTGTCACTGTACAACGACAGAGCCTCCTGCTCCTTCCTGAGCTTATTCAAAAAATCCTTCAGCCATATCAGCTCCTTGCAAACTTCTGTCGCCGCGACATACTCGGCCTCCGTCGTCAACAAGGCAACTATTTTTTGCAGCCTCGACACCCAACTTACAACTACACTTCCCAAAGTGAAAACAAAACCAATAGTATTCCTCTGACTATCTATATCACCCGCAAAGTCAGAGTCAATATATCCCAACAGCTGAACGTCCATGCTTTCATAGCACGATGCCATATCTGAACTGCCTTTCAGATATCTCAGGATCCACTTCACAGCTCTCCAGTATTTTTTTCTGGCATTGCTCATGTATCTGCTGACAACTCTCACTGCTTAAGCAATACCTAGTCTTGTGCAGACCATATCATACATCATGTTGCTCACAACTGAAGCATATGACACCTCCGACATTAGAGCCTTCTCATCTTATGTCGTCGGAGTCTGTGCCTCCGAGAGTTTGAAGTGACCTCCGAGTAGAACTTTCACAGGTTATCATTTGCCATGTTAAAGCTCTTCATCACCTTCTTCACATACTCAGCTTGTAATACTTTCAACAGCCACTTTTCTCTTCTTTGTTGATCCTCATTCTAAGAATTTTTCTCGCAGGACCTAATTCCTTCATTGAGACTTCTTCTGCCAAACTTGTCTTCAGATTTACAATCTCCTTCATGATGGACCCAACAACAAATATATCATCTACGTACAACAGTAGCATGATATAAAAATTCTCGAAACCACTTGGAATAGTAGCAATGTTCAACCTCAAGTCTTATGAAACCACTGCTCATCATGAATCTATCAAACTTCAGATACTACTGTCTCGGAGCCAGTTTCAAGGCATAAACACTCTTCTTTAGCTTGCAAACCAACTGCTCATTCTTGGGCATGATATACCCCTTGTGGATGCAACATGTAAATGTCCTCCTTCAAATCATCATGGAGGAACACGGTTTTAACATCAAGCTGTTCCAGATGTAAATCCTCTGCTGCTAAAATACTGAGTACAGATCTAATAGCAGTAAGTTTCACAACAGAAGAGAAAATCTTATTGAAGTCAATACCGTCTCCCTGTTAAAACTCCTTCACAATTAGCCTTGCCTTGTACCTTCTGGTGTCATCATTCTCCTCCTTCAGTCGGTAGACCCACTTGTTATGTGGGGCACGCTTGCTCTCTGGCAGTTCAACCAAACTCCATGTTTGGTTCACCATGAGCGACACTATTTCATCATCTATAGCAAGCTCCCACTCAACATTGGCTTCCACCTGTAAAGCCTTCTCATAACACTTGGGCTCATCACTGTCAGTTAATAACAGATAATGTGAAGAAGGAGAGTATCTTTCCAGAGCTTTCGTCTGCCTAGTTGAGTGCCTCAGCTCAGTTTGGGAGGTCGGAGACGCTACTCGGGGTTCCACATTCCCTTCGAGAATTTTTTGAGCCTTGTCCATGGGAGCATCTTCAAGTTCAACGAACTCCGAGTTCGCAACACTCTGCTGCTCGGGAGTGCTCCGACGTGCCACTCCAATATTATTTTCCGAAGTGCTCATCTCCGTCTGTAAGTCTTTGTACATCTTTTGCTCGTTGAAAACTACATCCTTGTGCCTAAGGATCTTGCGGTTCTCAGGATCCCAGAACTGATAGCTGTGCTCATAGTGCCATATCCAATGAAGATGCACCTCCTACACTTTGGGTCCAACTTGCTCCTGTGACTTATCTCAATATGGATATAAGAAATATAACAAAATGTACGCAGGTGATTCAGGTTTACCTATTAGACGGTCCATGTCTCCTCGAGTCCCATAGTTCAGAAGCACCGAGGATCCTCTGTTGATCAGATACACTGCCGTGTTGACTGTATCTGTCAAGAACTGCTTGGTCAAACCAGCGTGTATCTACATGCTCCGGGCAAGCTCCAAAATAGTCCTATTTGAAAGTACACCTGGGGGTGAATAGGTGTAGTGCTAATTTAATGACAAATGATGCAGAATTAAAAACTTAATTACTAACACACAACGTGTAACGAAAAGAGAGTCTGAATTTCCCGTGAAGGGCTCTGGAACTACTCCTCGAGATTCCTCTAAACTGAGAGTTGAGGTGCTTCAATAGCTCTCTTGGTTGAACACAAGTGTGAGCACACAAACAATACCAAGTATGTATATGATATGAGCAATTAATAACAATGCAAGATATAAAGAAAGAGAAACTAGATCAAACGCAAATATAAGGATATGTTTCGAGGTTCAAGCAACTGCTCTACGTCCTCGCCTTCACACAGAAGGATTTTCAATATGTCAACACAGGACCTTCCACAAAGGGCCTCCACTGAGGAATTACAACCTAGCACCGGGAGAACACAACTTCTCTCTCTAACATAATCACCTCTACACAAGAGGGAAGGCACAAAGCCAAAATAAAGAAAAAGATTAGAACTTGGTGATCCAATGATCACAAACAACATTTGTGATCTCAAAAGATAACAAACAATTCTTCTCACAATACAATATCTTAGAGGATAAGTTTGAAGTGAATAGCTCAAGTATGTGAGTAAAATAAAGTGTTTGAAAAAAATACAAAGAAAATACTTGAGAAAAACTCTAGAAAAGATACTAAAATTATGGACAAGAACTAGAGTCTCAAAACTTATTTTCTTTTGATTTTTTCAAAACTTTGAAACAAAATAAAGATATAATTTTGAAGCTCTAAAACTTGTTTTTAAAACTTGTTGAAAACTTAAGAGAAGGGAAAAAATTGGCTCTAAAAAAACTTGTTGAAAACTGGCCAAGGGAACCCTTATTTATAGGGTTTCCAAAATATAGCCATTGGGGTCCAGAACCAGGCCAGAATGGCCTATCGGACAACCGCCTGGATGACCGGCTAACGGTCAGAGTTCTTACTGTTAGGGCTGTCAGTCGACCGGCCGATCGACCGCCCCAAGGCACAGTTAGAATTTTCTCACTGTCGGTCGATCGCCCGACCGACCGAGGCCAAAATCAGAGAGCACCTTTTCTAGTCAGTCGACCAGGGCTAGATCCAGAGAGAAACTCTCTGAATCGGACGACCGTGCGGTGGACCGCCCCAATGGCCTATGGGCTTGTGCACGTCCTGTGCACATCGGTCGACCGAGCCCAGGTTCGGTCGACCGGTCGGTCGACTGTAGGCAGCCCAAAAACAAGGTTTATAGGATACGAAATGTTGGCTATTAAAATATCTATAAAATCTCATAAAACTCCATAAAATCCGCAAGAATAAGCTTATGTAAATATTTGAAGTACAAATATGTGTGATAAAAAATCAACACATATTACAAACTATTTGAACTGTTTTTGAGGCATGAAAATTAAGACTTTAAACAAAAACTGTATTTTTCGAAAATTAGATTTTAAAGTGAAAAATCATTTTCTCCAAAACTTGTATAAATACAAAAACATGATATTGAAACACATTTGAAGTATAGTGTGTATGAATTAAATCCAATACATATATAAATGATATATCAATATTTTTGACAATAAATCCAAAATAAGTTTTGATAAAAGCAAAACTTAACACCATGAATTAGAATCATCAAAATAAGTTTATAAGCATTATGAATCAAGCAATGTATATGGATGAAATCCAATATATATTAAACCATGTAAAACTTCTTTTAATTCTATCTATTCATGAAAAAAAGATATATTCTTGAAAATTCAAAACGGTTAAACCAAAACCAAAACTATTGAACTTTTGTGAGTGTGTGTGTATACTTGAGCATATTAAAACTAAACTATCCTTACATAAGATTTAAACTAAAAATAAACCTAGATACAAGTCTTCTTGTCGATCTTCATTTCCAAGACGACTCGATCCAAACATGATCTAAAAGAGCTTGATTCTATTCGAGTACTAGATGCGATCTCGACGCGCAAGTTCTTGAATCTATACGTGTTAGCTTCAAGCTTGACTTTGAATTCTTTGTTGATGCTAAACACCTACTAAGATCTTGATCAATTTCTGAAACTTAATAAACATAAGATCATTTGTAACTTAACTTCATAAGTTAGTCGTCATCAAAACTAAGGTGAAGGACTTTTGGGCTAATAATATCCTCCTTTTTGATGATGACAAAACTTATGAGATTATATATGCATTGATTAAGGATAGGCTTCATAGAAGCTCCCCTTCAACTCATGGATATCAAATAAACAAATAAATATTTAATGTAAGTTCAAATACCAATAAACAATAATAAAACAATATGCAATAAAAATCATAAAACACTTTATATATGCATTAACAATAAATCAAACATGTATATATAAACCCAAATCCTTCTCCCTCCTTTTGTCATTTATCAAAAAAGGGTGAAGGAAAACAAACAATATAAATAAAAACATATTTATGTATCAATTGAAAGAAAAAAAAATCTTTTTACCAATTGAAAATAAAACAATATTTTTACCAATTGATACCAATAGAAAGAAATGATACCAATTGAAAGTAAATTTTAAACCAAAATTTTTAAGTAAACACTAAAATCATTTTACAATATAGATATCAAATCGAGAATAATACCAATTGAAATTTATTGATACCAATATTGAAAATGTTAGCATTTTTCAAAATAGAATATTTTCCTTCATAAAAAGTCAGAGTAAGATACCAATTGAAAATAAATACAATTGAAAGATAAATCAAAAAAATTTCTTTCCCTTTATGAAATACCTATAAAACTAATTTATAAGCTTATAAAAATACTAATTATCATTAAGAATATGAATCAAGCTTAGCATGAAATCAATTTATACTAAAAATATATGATCATATATGTTTTATAGCACAAGAAAATATCTATATGTATGTATGATCAGAGCAATAAAATATCAATTGAGATATGATGCATACATATATAGAAAATATGGGTATACAAAAATCAATTTTCATTAAAATCATGTATATCTCATAACGTCCACCCTTTTATCCACAAGTTTAAAAGATATTCAATAAGGGTATATAAGGCATGGTCACCCAACCAACCACCCTTATAGGGTAGAAGTATTTAAAAATAAGATTTGAAAGAATTTTAAAATAGTTTGAAAACACTACCAATTGATACGAAACTAGTTTTAAGAAAATTTTAAAAACTAGTACAAAATCCTTCAAGGTAAGAATAAGACAAATATATTTCATGATTTATGAAAATTACACGAGAATCAACACTCAAGGAGCTTTAGAGTACAAAGATTCTCATGAATCAAAATCATAAGTAAACAAATGAAATAGATTGCACAAAAATCATGTAAGAACCAAAATGATAGAGATAAGACAATTAAACTCAATAAATGAAAATTATTTTTCATAAACATGAAAATCATCAAAACTAAACTTCAAAATATATATATGTTTTGTCAAAACTAAAAGTATATATACATTTCCAAAATATGAATTGAGTCTATAAAAGCATATTGCATGAAAACAAGTGACTCAAGAATATAACTTGCATATCAAGTAATTTTGATAAAGTTTACAAATACATGAAGTAAATACATTTTTATGAAAAACATGTACAAAATGGGGGATATAAGTATAAATCCAAGAATCATCAAAATAAGATTATACAAATATATCTAATGAGTACACATGAGCAATAAAACACCCAAACATAAGAATCAGTATAGCTCACTAATTGTATAGGTATAAACACAAGTTTTAATAAAAATTACATTCAAACATGTAATCAAAATATGAAGCACAAAACATCAAAATATGGTTGAAAAACAAATAAGATCATTAGTGTAAATGCACGTGCTATTATAACAAGAATATGCATACATAGTTAAACAATAGTGAGAACACAAAAATATGAATTCATATAAACACGTGTGTATCTCAAATACCATCTATGTATACTACAAGTCTAATAAATATGCATTTAAATATAATGAACAAAAAAATCATGACATGCAAATCATCAATGAAAGCATGTAAATAAAATTAAAAGGATAAAGATAGTTACCAACACTGATATGGCCAGTCTCCATTTCTCTAAACTATGGTGGTCCTCCCACCAAAACTCCCTTGAAAGTGATGCATCCATAAATATGATCTTTTAGCATGAAACACATCCACCATCAAAGTACCAGTACTCGCACATCTTGTGAGAGCCCACACCTACATCAAATACAATAGTGGTGGATCTTTGTACCCAAACTTTCTTGGGTCCATGGGGATTAGCACCTTTCCTAAGCCAAACATATTTACTTACAAAATTTAATTCATTTATTCTATCATAACAAAATCTTTCAAGATGGCCCTTGCGACCACAATGTGTATAAGTGTACACATTAGCATACAAGGTGTTATGTGTGTGAACATAAGAAGCATGTGTATACCGTGAATGGTGTGCATGCATATGTGGAACATTATTCTTTCGAAACATAAATTCTAACCTCTTGTGGTTCATGACATATTGGCTCAAAGTGGAGCCTAAATAATCTACACTCTTTTTCAACATACATATATCTTTTTCAACACTAGAAGAAGATGTGGAGTATGCAATATAAGCACAAGAGATGAAGGTATAGTTGTTATCACCTAGAGGAGGGTGAATAAGTGACTAGCAAATCTAATGGTCAATTAATGCGGAATTAAAACTATTTATGTAAACTAAAACTTCTTAAGCTAAATACTAAATATAATACAAAAGTGTAGCCAGATTCCCTGTGAAGGGCTCTGGAGTAACTCCTCAAGATTCCTCTAGATAAGAGTTGAGGTGCCGCTTTGGCTCTCTTGGTTGAATACAAGTGTTAGCAAACAATCCCCAAGCATATAACAATTTAAGCACAATATATCAAGCATATAAAAATAAAGACAATATGAGTATGCAAGATATAAAGAGAAGTAAGAGATAGAGATAGAGCAATCGCAAACACGGGAGAATTGTTTCGTGGTTCGAGCACACTTGCTCTACATCCCCGCCTTCAACACTATGAAGGATTTCCACTAAAATCGATCCGAACGGATCACTCGGTGCCGCAACACCTACAATGAGTTCCTACTAGAACTCTTGGACTCTCTAGTCCCTCTCTTGTTACGCAAGAACAAAACACTGCAAGCACGCAAGCTTGCCGATGCCGCACCTCTACAACGAGCTCTCACTAGAACTCGAAACAATCGCGAACACTCAAGTCCGCCTCCTCAAAGCAAAGATGAAGTCTTTGGTGATCACAACACTTTGATCACCTAAAAACAATCTCACAACAACTCTTCTATAGGATGGATATATCAATGGAAAGCTCAAGTATTTGTGAGAAAAATAAGGATGGAAGTTGTGGTGAAAAACTCAATAATCACTTTTAAAAACACTCTTGATAAACTTCCTTTTGAATTGAAAATATTTGTTCTCAAATTAGTGGAGAAAACTTCTGAAATAGATGAAAAAAAACTAGGTTTAAAACTCTCCACAAATCTTGTTTAAAACAGTCCAAGAAACCCCCATTTTATAGGCCTAGAAAAAAATAGCCGTTGGGGCAAAACTGCAGCCTGGACGACTGCCGGTCGACCGGCCAACGGTCAGATTTCTGACCGTTGAGCCAGCAGTCGACCGACCCGGTCGACCGGGTCGGTCGACCGGCCCTCCAGCCAAACTGGCGTGCACGTTCTGTGCACGTCAGTCGACTGATTCGGTCGACCGACTCCTGACTCGGTCGACCGTCCCGGTCGACTGGCAGAAGCCAGAAACAGGGATTATGGGTATTGAAAACTTGACTTTTTGACTTAAATAAAATCCCATAAAATCTCTAAAAATTTACAAAAATAGTTTTAGTATAATACTTTGATATACAAATATGTTTGAGTAAAATCAAGACATGTTACAAATATTTTGAACTATTTTGTTACTTAGAAATTTTAACTCAAAACAAAATCTGTATTTTTCAAAATAGATTTTTCAAAACTTTTCCAACTACAAAAACAAGATATTTTAAACACTTTTAAAGCATAGTGCGTATGGATATGATCCACTACACATAAATGATGAAATATCTATATTTTTGACAATTAAGCTATAAAAAGGTTTTGGTTAAAGACATGTATATTTTGAATACCAAAAACCAAACTGGTATTTTTTTCAAAATGAAAAACACTTTGTATTTTATCAAAATAAAAATTCTTTTATGAAAACTCATCTAAATCTTGTGTGTGAGTATATATGATATACTTGAGCAATCCACGAACTATTCTATCCTTTACATTTTATCTAAAACAAAATCTTAATAAAACAAACCTAGACACAAGTTTCCTCTTGAAGTCTTCACTTGAAGTCTTCTACTCCTTCTTGACTTGGTCCAAATTTTGATCCAAAGAGCTAGACTCCTCTTGAGTACTTGATGTGATCTTGATGTATAGACTCTTGAATCAAACCGTATTAGCTCCAAAACTTGACTTTAAATTCTTTGTTAAAGCTAAACACCTACTAAGATCTTGATCACAAATCTGAGACTAATTAAACATAAGATCATTAATATTATAACTACATGAGTTAATCATCATCAAAACTAGAGTGAATGGCCTTTGGGCCAATAATAGTAGCATAGCAAAAATGAAAATGAAA
The DNA here is from genome assembly GCA_038442645.1 of Agave tequilana. NCBI lineage: Eukaryota > Viridiplantae > Streptophyta > Magnoliopsida > Asparagales > Asparagaceae > Agave > Agave tequilana. The sequence continues at coordinate 119,153 of JAVJIF010032320.1, forward strand.
ATCATTTTTCAAGAAAACATTTTCTAAAGAAGTAGATTCCAATTCTTTAGAAATTAAAACAATTTTGTTTTTCAAAATATTATTCTCCTTTAAGACAAAATCAAGTTTTGAAGACAAAATATCATTTTTTTTTCAAAACAACACCAAAATCATTTTTATTTTTTAAAATTTCATTTTCTTTCAAAACAAGATCAAGTTGGGTTTTCTAGAAATCCTTTTCACTTGAAATCTCAACTTTCTCTCTCAAAACTATATTAAAATTTGAAAATAAATTTTTTTAAAAATCAAAACTCTTACTTTTCAAAAGTTTATATTTTAAAAGCAAGTTTTCACAAAATATTAAAAGATCTTCATTTAAAGCATGAGCATCAAAGCATTATCATCAATGGAAGAGTAATCATGATCATCTAGATGAGTGTCCAATTTTACCTCAAGGGAGTCAATCCCTTGGACTATGAAGAAAGCTTGATCGGACTAATCTCCAATAGTTTCTCCGTCCATATTGTTTGTCATTTGTAACTCGGAAGAGGTTAATGTGCTCCACACTGTAAAAGCTGAATCACCATGAGAAATCATAGATAAATATTTTTTGCTAAGTGCTTGCCTAATTGCATGCAATGCTTGTGCATTACCCTCTATATACTTGTCATTATTAATATAGGAACTTTTAGTAGTGGCAAGATAAGCATGCAACTCTAAGGCTTTTAAATATGAGCTCATTTAAATTTTCACATATCGATGTTGGAAACATCATACATGGGAGGAGCAAGATAATTCATGAATGTAAACTAATGTATGCAAAGCAAATCTAGATTAGCAATTTAAGGATCACACTCCTAGTAATTGAACTGAATATCAGGAGCGCTAGCGCTGATACTAATTGAAAGTACATCTAGAGTGGGGTTGAATAGGTGTAGTGCTAATCTAATGACAAATAATGCGAAATTAAAAGCTTAATTACTAACACACAATATGTAACCAAGAGTGAGTCTGAATTTCTCGTGAAGGGCTCTGGAACTACTCCTCGAGATTCCTCTAAAGTAATAGTTGAGGTGTTTCAATAGCTCTCTTGGTTGAACAAAAGTGTGAGCACACAAACAATACCAAGCATGTATATGATATGAGCAATTAATAATAATGCAAGATATAAAGAGAGAGAAAGTAGATCAAATACAAATACAGGGATATATTTCGAAGTTCGAGCCACTGCTCTACTTTCCCGCCTTTACACAGAAGGATTTTCACTATGTCCACATAAGACCTTCCACAAAGGGACCTCCACTGAGAAATTACAACTCAACACTGAGAGTACACAACTCCTCTCTCTAACAAAATCACCTCTAGACAAGAGGGAAGGTACAAAGTTAAAGCAAAGAAAAAGATTATAACTTGGTGATCTAATGATCACAAACAACACTTAGTGATCTCAAAAAATCACAAACAAATCTTCTCACAATACAGGATCTGAGAGGATAGATTTGAAGCGAATAGTTTAAATATGTGAGTAAAATAAAGTATTTAGAAAAGAAAATACAACGAAAACACTTAGGAAAAAAAATTCTAGAAATGATATAAAATTTTGGACAAGAACTAAAATCCCAAAACTTATTTTCTTTTGATTTTCTAAAACTTTAAAACAAAATAAAGATATAATTTTGAAGCTCAAAAGCTTATTTTGAAAACTCACTGAAAACTTAGAAGAAGTGAAAAAAATTGGATCTCAAAAACTGGCCAAGGGAACCCTTATTTATAGGGTTTCCAAAATATAGCCGTTGGGGTCCAGAACCAGGCCAGAATGGCCTGTTGGTCGACTGCCAGATCGACCGGTCAACGGTCAGATTTCTGATCATTGGGTTTGTTGGTCGACTGGCCGGTCGATCGTTCCATGGTACAATGAGAATTTTCTCACTGTCGGTTGACTGCCCGATCGACCGAGGCTAAAACCAGAAAGCGCCCTTCTGGTCGGTCGACCGAGGCCAGATCCAGAGAGCAACTCTCTGGATCGGTTAAACGTGCGATCGACCGGTGCAATGGCCTATAGGTTTGTGCATGTCCTATGCACATCAGTTGACCGGTCAGTCGACCAAGCCTAGGTTCGGTCGACCGTAGGTAGCCCAAAAACTTGGTTTATAGGATATGAAATGTTGACTACTAAAACACCTATAAAATCACATAAAACTCCATAAATTCCATAAAAAAAGTTCATGTAAATATTTGAAGTACAAATATGTGTGATAAAAATTAACACATAATGCAAAATATTTGAATTATTTTTAAGGCATGGAAATTAAGACTTTAAACAGAAACTGTATTTTCTGAAAACTAGATTTTTGAAATGAAAAATCATTTTCTCCAAAACTTATATAAATGCAAAACCCTGATATTGAAATACATTTGAAGTATAGTGTGCATGGATATAATCTAATACACATATAAATGATATATCAATGTTTTTGACAATAAATCCAAAATAAAAGTTTTGATAAAAGCAAAACTTAAAATCATAGACTAGAATCATCAAAATAAGTTTCTATGCATTATGAACCAAACAATGTATATGGATGAAATCCAATATATATTAAATCATATAAAACTTCTTTTGATTCTATCTATTCATGAAAACAAGAAATATATTCTTGAAAATCCTAAACGGTTAAATCGAATCAAAATTATTGAACTTGTGTGTGTATACTTAAGCATGAGCATATCAAAACTAAACTATCCTTACATAAGATCTAAACTAAAAACAAATCTAGATACAAGTCTTCATGTCGATCTTCATCTCCAAGATGACTTGATCCAAACACGATCCAAAAGAGCTTGACTCCATCCGAGTACTAGATGCGACCTTGACACGCGAGTTCTTGAATCTACATGTGTTAGCTTTCAAACTTGACTTTGAATCCTTTGTCGAAGCTAAACACCTACTAAGATCTTGATCAATATCTGAAACTTAATAAACACAAGATCATTAGTAACTTAACTTCATAAGTTAGTTATCATCAAAACTAAGGTGAAGGGTCTTTGGCTAACACTATTTATGCGCTTCACCACTTCTTTTTGATGAGAGTTTTTTGGGAACCGTCTTCACTCGTCAGATTCTCTGACTTGTGAAGAACTCTTCGAATCTACCATCACAATATGTGCCCTTGTTGTCGAACTCAAGCACTTAAGCTTTTGACATGATTCATTCTTGACTTGGGCCAACCATTTCTTAAATATCTCGAATATATCCAACTTGTGTTTCAAGAAATATACTCAAACCTTCCAACTAGAATCATCGATGAAGGTCACAAAATACAGTGAGCCTCCGAGAGAGGGAACTGAAGCCTTACTCTTGACATCGGTATGCACTATCTCTAACTTCTCTGCCTTCAGAGTCTTTCTCACCGTTGAGAAACTGACTCACTTCTGCTTCTCGTAGACATAATCTTCACAGAAGTCTAGTTTAAAAGACTTTAACCTTGACAACTTATCCTTAGAAAGTATCATCTTCATTCTCTTCTCGCTCATATGCTCAAGTCTTCGATATCACACCTTGACATCCGCCTCCGACGAAGCAACTGAAATTGATGCCCCGAAACCCAATGTCGTGTAAAGGGTACCTTCCTTCTTCCCGTGGGCCATCAACATGGCACCTTGGTGATCTTGCATACATCGCCATTGAAGGTGGTCTTCATCCCTCCGTCCGCAAGTTGTCCGATATGGATTAGGTTTCTCTTCAGCTTTTGAACATGTCTGACATTCCTCAATTTTAGAGTCGAGCCATTAGAAAGGCTAACCACCACATCGCCTTTTCTGACAATGTCACATGGTTCATCATCTCCCAAGTACATCTTCGAAAGTCCATATTTCACATAGTTTTGAAAGATATCTTGCAGGGAAGTGGCGAATCAATGACCCATGACTCGCTGGACTCAATAAGGAGAGAATCAAGGCATTGGATCCATCACTCTTCGTAATATACACAGTATCCTTCTTCTTGCCTTTGCCTTATCCTTTCTTCATCTGCTTGCAGTCCTTCTGAATATGCCCCATCTCACCACACCGCAAACATTATGCACCCCTAGGCTTGGATGTACCTTTTCCTAATTTGGACTTCGACCTTCCATTATTTTTCTTATATCTATTCCCAGACCTCCCTCTCTGATAGAACTTAGGGCATTCCCTGATATCTCAGCGGACCCCGAAAACTTCCTGCGCGCTTCTACGCTAAGAAGTACACTCACCACATCACTAAATTTTAAGGTTCCTGTCCCACAGGAATAGCTCACTGTCATTATGAGACCATCCCAGGCCTCTGGCAGACTAGACAACAGAATCAGCGTTCTGATTTCGTCTTCGAAATTGATCTCAACTGATTCCAACTGGCTCATCAATGTGTTGAATTCGTTGAGATGTCTTGCAGTGCTTCCGCTGTCAACCACCTTTAGGCTGAACAACTTCTTCATCAAGAATATCTTGTTTGACGTTAAGGGTTTCTCGTACATCTTCGATAGCGTTGCCATCAAGTATTTGGTCATCTTTTCTCTGGAGACGTTGAAAGCAACTGTCAATGTCAAGGATAATCGGATTGCCCCTAAGACTTTTCGATCTAGAATCTTCCACACATTATCAGACATATCCTTTAATTTGTGGGTCTTTCCGCTGAAAGAAAGATAGAGATCTTTCTGATACATGTAATCTTCGATCCGCATCATTCAGGACCTGAAGTTCACGTTGTTGAATCTTTCAGCTTTGATATTTTCTTCATCCGTCATCTCGAACTGATGCTCTGATACCAGTTGTTGGGGATAAGGGCTTTCACAATGGTGATGAATCAGATGGCGATTAACAAGAATAGATTAGATCGAATGAAAAGAACAAGATCACAGATCTATCAAAAGATAACACATAGAGAACACCAGAAATTACGTGAAAAAATCAAAACAGGGAAAAATCACAAAGTCGCTCGCAAATATACTATTATCGAGAGATTACATGGAGATAAAGAAGAAGATCTCACAACCCCTCTTTACAATAGCTTTAGATTTTCACCACGCCACACATTAATTTCGGTGCATATCTTTTTATCGAGAAAACTAGGGTTACAAGTTGTGACATACCTAAACTGCCCTTGACACGTGGTTTGAGTTTCCTATATCACGATGATTTAAGGTTGGACCGCTTGCGCCTCACTGCGCCTCGGGATCTGCTTTGCCGCTCGGAGTACTTCTCCCGAGACTTCGAGTGATCCCCCGAACACTTGAATTATGTCTCCATCTGAAACTCCAAGCTCACTCACACTTGCCTGTAGTACGCCTCAGCAAGGTAGTCAAGTCTTCGGGAGACTCTTCCCGAGGCCCTGCCTCCGAGTCACTCAGGATGAACTTTCTGACTTTCTAACTTCTGCTGTGACTGTGCCTTGCAGTTCTTCCTACATAATACTTTGTCGAAGGCGATTTTCCGTCAAGGTCAGCAATCAGGCTCCACAGCTTCAATAGACGGTCTCCGACTTGAGACTTCAGGCGGTGGTGGTGCCTGATTCTACTAAGTTTGCGGAGTTTCTGGAAGAGGATGATTGGTTTCTAGTGGGGAGACTTACGTCTCGGGGTTGTCTATTTGTTGAGGGAGGAGAGGAGGAAGATTGATGCCTGGCCAGATTGTTTATTTTACAATCTCTTGCAAGAAAGCTGTTTGGCAGGGTGAGCGTGAAGACTGCCACATTGATGTCTGAGATTGTGTGGTTTTCAACCAAGAAACCAGGGGACGTTTGTCACTTAATCTCATGTATATATGCACATTGTTCTTTGATTTATTTTATTATTCTTTATTTTCCATTTTTGACACAATGATGCTCACTTTTATTCCAAAAATCATTGTACACTATTGTTGACAACTAGAATTCAAAGCCACTTTATAGTTTGTATATAAGTGTACTCTTCAAACATTAGGTTTGTTCTTGATTATTTCAGATTGGGAAGCTTCCACAGAGTGGTCACAGTGTCTCATTCCACTTGTGAGTACATCGAATGTTAAGATCAGGGGGTGTGTGATTGCACCATCCGAACTTTGCTTGATGCAAGAAATTGTGTTGTATGTCAGGTAAGCATGAACACCTGTATCTTATTATGTTTGTTTATATGCTTGAAATGCTTCATGTAACTTAATTAGTGATCATTAAGCATATGTTTATGTGCATTTGTTCTGCAGCTTTTACATTAACAGTTCAATTTTTACGGAGGGGGATAAATCGTCGTGGAAGCTAGAGGCTCCTATGCCAGTGGATTGTTCTGTCTGACCTCTCCCAACTCTCTTCAAATGGCTAAGATAAAACCATTCCGAAATGTATTCAAATAGTTTTCTCCTTCAAATTTCCCCTAGAGGCTATTATAAACATACGTTTTTTCTTTTTCACTGATATATGATTATTAGTTATAGTATTGATTGCTTTGATTTTACTTGATACATAGGCTGAATTTACTCCTGAGGAGCTTGGTTCCAAAAAGCGGTCACTCAACCTAAGAGTAAGAACAACTGTTTATAGTGGCATAGTCAAAATTTCAAAGACGTAGTGGGGCACAAAATAACATTCAATAATATCAAAATTTAATAACATAATAGCTTTCATTCCAAGAGATTAAGAGAAAAGAGTGTCAAACTCAAAAACTCAAAATTTATATTCTATTGCCTCAAAATGGTTGTTACAAAATGAAACTACACGTTTAACTTCAAAGATATAGCTTGCAAGCCAAATTCTCTTACATATTAAATAAAGAAAACCAACCACTCAAAAAATCAATGTCGAATAAGATAACAAGATAAATAACAATTACAAACTACCTCGATGCTTTGACAATTTTTGAAATCATTTCATGATTACATCATTGCTAATAGTAGCAAATATGTCAGATTCGATATATGTTACCAAATAATCATTCATTCATTAATCTCCCATGCATTGCACAGCTTATTTTTCATGATATTCATAATCGAAAATATCTCTCTCAACGCTTGCAGTTGCCACAGATAAAATCAATGTAAACTTTAGAAGCTTGCAAACAAAAGCATATAACACGTCTTTTTTCATATTCCTTATCATTTCTGCAAGACCTGCAGTTTCTTTTAATTATAAAAACTCATTTTTGGATTATACGTCATGAATAAATGTCTCTAGTTGATTACCAACATTCACAAGATTGAATGATGAGAAATCATTGGGATAAAACTTAGCAAGACGAGACATATTTTCTTTATTAAATGCAACAAAAGAATTACTGGAATTTAAGCATGCTATAAGTAACACTGTGTTCGCCTCAGTAAAGTGATTATTTGGCTCTTGAACTTGCAAATCAATAATAATATTAAATAAGTCATACCTATATCGATGCAAGTTGGGAAAGCTCTGAGTATTGTGGCGTGATCTCCCTATGGATATAAATATATCATCGATATTAGGGATCTCAGTATCTTGTTGGGCACAAAATGAAGAAATTTCTGTAAGAAAAGACTCATCCATCTTATCTCATTTCTTGAAACTGCTGCTTGGCCATTTTTAAAAGGTCAATGATATTCATAATATCTTGATCTTTTCTTTATAGTGCCAAAGATATCTCACTAGTGATACCCAACACATTTTTTATCAAATGAGTAGAAAAATGCAAACTCAAAGGTTCACATCATGTGTAGTATCACTACAGTTTCTCCTCTCTTTTCAGCAGATTATGTGTCTTCTATACTCTCAAGTGCTACAATCACAAAGGAGTACAAAAGAATCAAGTTTATCATTGAATAACAATGAGCTCTCTAATGCATATAACCAGCACGCTTAAGCCTCATTTCTTGATTCAAACTTTTTTTAGTTTTGAGTTCACCACTTTCAAGTTCTTTAAGAATCTAATCAACTTGTGCTTCTTGAAAAAGATCCAGATGTTTGCAAAAGCTTCAACAACATTACAAATATTTGCAACAATTGTGAACACCACATCTATCTTAGATGATTTTTTAGCAATAGTTACCAATGCTAACCTCAGTTGATGAGCAAAGTAATGAATATAATAGGTTGATATATTTTCATTCAAGATAAGAGTTTTTTATCCATTTAATTGACCCTATATGCTACTTGCCCCATCATATTCTTGTCCTCGCAATTTGGAGATGCTCAATCCATATGTAGCAAATATAGCACCAGTTGTTGCCTTCAATATCGTGCTACTGGTATCATTAACATGTAAGATTCTCAAGAAGCGATCGATGACATGACTATGTTTATCTATATATGACCATATTTATCTATATAGCGCAAGACAACTTCCATCTACTCTTTAGTTGATACATCCCGAGATTCATCAATCAAAATAGTAAAATATTTATTCCCAAATCATTTACAATTGCATCATTAGTTTCTATTATAGCGGTGCATACAATATTCTTTTGAATATCAGGAGATGTCAGCTTCTGATTGTCTGGAGCATTTTATAAGATCACTTTTCTCTCCCCACAGTTCCTTACAAGAACCTGCAAGAACCCTAAAAAGTTATCTCAGTTTCTAGAATTTAAAGATTCATCATGTCCACGATAAGCTAATCCTTATCACAAAACATATCGAATAGAATTAACAGATGCATTCAACTGAGACCTATATTAATCTTGAGCATGATCAGAGCACTTTGAAATTACATTGTTAATGTGTTGTTCTTGTCGTAAGTTCTCCCCCTTTTTCACTTTTAAACTGTGATAGTTGTTAGAGCCTCCAATATGAGCTTTCAATTTCACTCTTGTAAGTTTTCAATTTCTAAATCCTTCTGCAGTAAATAAATTCCAACTAGATTGCTCATTTTGACTTTTGAAAATATAACAAAATAAGCAAAACATTGCATCTTTGCTCACATTATACTCTAATTAATTCCAGTAGATGTCAAACCAGGCTGGATTGAATCATTGATATTTATCATTAAATAGTATCGGGGGTGGTCTTATTTTTTCATCAGGGTTGGCAAGGACCTTTATACAAATATGCCTGTCGAATGCGCTCTTTCTCATGAGACGAAATGATACTACTATCAAATATTGAAGTCTGTAACCCAAGATTGGTCGAGAGTTTTTTCAAGTTAATTTCAACGCGCCTCTCTTTCAATGAAAGTTCAGATTCTTTGTCATTTGTAGAAGTGCTTGTACACTTCAGCAAAGGTTGATGAACACTTCCTCCTATACTTGAACTCTCATTAGTTTTGATTTTCTTATAAGATGTCCAGGACTTTTTGAAACTTAATTAATCTATAAAATTAAATATAAAAATAAGAAATTCAAAAAAATATTAAAAGCTAATTCTAAAACTGAAGATAAGCGGTTATAAAGAGAAATCTTTGTAATCTCTTGTATTGCTTCTCAAGTTAATAAGATTTTCTCCCCTCCTCCCTCAAATCTTGTGTTCCTTGATTTGTGTTCTTCCTCTTGTGGTGATCAAGGTACATTGCTTACTATGGTAGATCTCTCAGTGCTTTCGCAGTTACTCTTATTGTTTGGTGGTATCTATCACAATAATTGGTATCAGTGCGATGACTAGTAAGACGATTACAATGATGTTCGAGGTGGAGAAATTCGACGGGAAGATTCATGTTATAGAAAATGCGGGTGACATCGTTGTTCGTGAAGGAGGGCACTCACAAGGCCCTTCTTGGTGTTGAGAAGAAGCCTTCCAAGATAGAGGACAATGAATTGATAGATCTTGATGTTCGAGCTATCAGGCTTGGGGCCCATCCCAAAAGGTTTACCTGTTAGGTGGAGTAGCACAAACACTTATATACCCAAGATCATCCCCAAGTCTAACCAATGTGGGACTATTTGTTCGTACTATGCTCAATAATCCCCCTTCGAAAAAGAGTCGCAGCCTCGTTCGAGCCTCCCTGTCGTCACATCGGAGGAGGAAGCCAGCCCACTGACTAGCGGTGGCCCCTGTCCCACAGGTCAGTGGCTAGGCCTGGTCCATCCCTGGAGTTTTTCATACATCCGGTCAAAAGTCTGAGGCATGACTCTGATATCACTTATAAGGCTTAGGGCACAATCCCAAAAGGTTAATCTGTTAGGTGGAGTATCTCAAATGTTTACATACCCAAGATCATCCCTGAGTCTAACTGATATGGGCTATTTGTTCACACTATGCCCAACACGAGCCAAGGTCACTATTATACTATGCTTATAGATAAAGTTCTTTACTATGTAATAAACTGAGGAAACTGAAAGTTCAACTAGAGAGGGAGTGAATAGGTCAAGTGCTAATCGAAAGCGAAATTTAAAATTTTTACACTAACACAAATAGTTTTCAAAAAGTGAAGCCGAATTCCCGGTGAAGGCTCTAGAACTTCTCCTCAAGATTTCTCTTTTATAAGAGTTGAGGTGCTTCAATATCTCTTTTGAATCAATATAAGTGCAGGCACAATATCAAGCATATATAGATGAGCAATAATATCAATGCAAGATATAAACAAGTAGAGTTGAGTTAAGAGATAGCAAACATAAACACAAAAATATGTTTTGAGGTTTGAGCATCAAGCTCTATGACCCCGTCTTCATTGCGTAAATGATTTCTACTATCTCCACAAAGAAACTCCACAAAGAAAATAGCCCCTACACAAGAGGTAAGCACAAAGCCAATGACCTCTACAAAAGAGGTGAGCGCAACGCCAATGGACCTCTACACAAGAGGTGGGCACAAAGCTAAGGCACAAAGCCAAATATACCTCTACACAAGAGGGTACAAAATAATTTGAGGAATACAACTCTTGGTGACCATTAAGATCACAAACTAGAAATCAGACAAAAGACAAAAAATCCTATAAGGATAGATAGAAATGATAGCTCAAACTTGTGAGAAAAACTAGAAGTTTTGAAATAAAGCTTTTAAGAAAACACTTGGGAGTTTTTTTTTGAAAAAATAAAGATTTGAAACTTGAAACTTAAGTTTCCCAAAAACTAGTTTTCTTAATTTTTAAAACTTTAAACAAAAATTTTTCTCTTCAAAAATCTTGTAAAAACTCTTCTATAAATTTTTTTCTCTAAAACTCTCTCCAATGACCCCTATTTATAGGAAAAGAGATAATATCATTAAAGAGCTAAATCAGTCATTAAAACACTAATAAAATCTTAATAAAGTAAAATATACCTATTTGGAAATAAGACAAAACAATTTGAATAGAAGAAATCTTGTTTTATTTGAAATTTGGCCTAACGGAATCATAGAGCTGTCAACAGTCCAACTGGGCTGTCGACGCTGTTGATAGCTCAGAGAATGTAACGCCCCGATCCTAAAGATACGGAGACGTTATGGCGACGCATATACGCGAGGAAAATACCCCACGTATACACGCTAAGCCTAAATTGTAACCTGAACAAGCTATGAATCAGAACTATAATAATCAAGGATCACTGCAATAATACATATAGTCAACCACGCATGATATCATATGAATCAAGAGCTAGAATAGTGACTGGAATAAGAACTGAGCTGATATGACAAGAATCAGGAAGTAATATGAAAGCTAAAAAGATAAGAGTACCAGAATAGAATAGGAAGAAGCTCCAGCTATTCGCGAAGCATACGGCCTCAACGAACACCTGCACAAAGGAAACCAACCGTCCAATAGCAGAATCAAAGGAAGAGGACCCAAGCTCCTCGCAAAGCGTACCGCCTCATCAAACACCTGCACATTAGAAACAATCGTCCAATAGCTGGACGTGCAAATCCAGGGTCGTCAGAACGCGACCATAATGAGTGTGTGTGTAAAGGGGAAAGAACTCGTGCAGAAGAAACAGTGCATACATAATAATAACAGATAACTGAAAGCACTAAATAATATGATAAACACCGAATAACAACATGTATGTAGAACAAGGCAGCTAACATAACTGTAAACAACTGACGTTATGGTGTGTAACCTAGCATGTCACTAGTCTGGTATACAATACTGGTCATGGTTATAGTTATATGTCTATCACAGTGATATAAATGTACAGTCAGGTGATTAATGTCAGTCACAATATATTATAACAGTTTACTATCATTTATTATGTCAGCGAACACCAATTGTCACATATAATAGACGCATCCCATACTACGCCTACTACATGTGTCAACCGGAGTCCTAAGTTATTGAAACTGATTGGTTGGAGACATTATCCATGCTTTAGGTGGGTCCCGTACATACCCGGGACCACGGCCTCAGTTTTCTGGCGCTGAACCAGGCCGTACCGCTAGGTACTCAGTAACAGTAACAGTAATCTCACTGTGAAAACAGTGGAACAGTAACAGTACAGATGGGATGTCAGTCATCCCCCAGGAACCCTGCAGTGGAACCCTCAGTCGGCTGCGCAACCTGTATCTTAGGTCCACCCAAAATACAGACGCTGTCTCCTCCATCAATTTCCCCAATTCCAGTGTAAGTTATCAATTACTTTATTATTTATTCAATTCAGTTAACCAGTCAATGTCCATATTATCTAAAACATTGAGACGATACGGTGACAGTAACAATAACAGTACAGTAACAGTCAATCAGTAATCGTATACACGGTGAACGATATCAGTAACAGTGAACAGTAACAGTAACCGTGTATACGATGAACAATAGGACTGTACCGTGGTTACGGTCAAACAATCATTTCCCAGTAACTTCAATAACATGGATAAAATAACAGTAACAGTCTAGCTACTACCCAATAAACAATCTCAACTAAAGCTGATCATAATCTCATCCATCCATATTAAAGAGGTATCATAAACTATTCCATCAACTTATATTCCCAATACCATCCTCGTAAATCGTTAAGTATCAGTCCGTATCAGTGTAAGCCAAAACGGTAAACTACCATATCAATGAATCTGTAATTAGTCCTCTCCTCAACACCAATATGTTCTAGTCCTATAACCACCAATAACTGAGATCAATTAATAACTGTTATCAAACTCCAAGATATAGATCACTGATATCGACTAGATTACCATCATCATAACTCAATCTCTATCAATAGGTGCAATCAATAACTATGCATGTCCTCGAGATCAACAAGTCAAACACATACCCCAATCCTATTAAATAAGAAACATCCTCAAACACATGTGATCTGGAATATCTACTCAACTACTCCAGTCATATCTGATATGTCCTCAAATACTCACTAATAAAGTCATTTCTAACTACTGATCATCACACAATGTAAATAACATAAGTTCCAGGTCAATCCAAAATCAACACAAACAACTCATGATTCCAATAGTACATGCTCCACAAGTATCAATACGAATCAAGCATTCTGATATAATAATCGTTATTCCAACATATATCAATAATCAATACTAGTCCTCTCACTCTAACATACAACTCTGATTCCCAAGTCTTCAAGGGTTCACACTTCTATTAAGATCAAACATGATATCCCAATACTCGGTATCACAACATATCATATACATGCATCTGAGTTCTATTATGATAAGTCTAGTCATTACCACCAATATCCATCTCTAGAAATCATGTACATCCATCAATAAACAATATATATAACCCATGGGTGAAGTCCACAATCCATCAAGTAACCATACACAGCTGACAGACTCATATTAGTCGACTAAAGCTATATACAAGTCGACTGGTGGAAAGTATAGTCGACTAATCAAATGAGCCAGGTCGACTAACTCCTCTGCCAGAACACAAATCAGAGGCATCCTAAGATCTGATCTCTCACACAATAAAACTTGTATATGTATCCTCTCTCTTGCACATATCAACATACACAATCACTACTTTAATCTATGTACATATACACATGAATTATAATGGAATCAATTACATATAAAAAGGAACCGAAAAGGAGTAAACACTCACATCGGGAAATCTGGCCGTTGCCGGGCGAGTCGCCGTTACGGTTGCTGTGGTGCGGTTCTTCGCTGTCGGACTGCATGGGAGGGTAGCCAAGGTGCTGGAGAAGGCCACCGTGCCGGGCTCCGACGATGACTTGGCGTGGATCAGGAGAACTCGCTGCTCGCCCGGGGAAGATGGGGGCGGTCTGGATGGTGCACGGCTGCCCTTGTTGTTGTTGTCGCTGTTGCTGGTCCGGATCTCACCAAACAAATCCAAAATGCTGTAACACATAACCAATATATACAAATAAATATAGATGCACGCTAAACACTCACACGTGCATACGGACGCATACGCGTATACCCACATACGTACACAAGCATACATATGCATACATATCACAACTACACTCACGCACACAACCATACACATTTAAACACAAATATAATAATGCACTTATTAATCGGCACTTACATATTATATTTATATATTAGCACCCATTTAAACACACCAACACATACAATTAATTCACAGCATTATACCCTTTATACATATTGTTATGTGTACATCCCAAAATAACAACAGAGAGAGAGAGAGGAGCTCACGGTCAATGGGGGGAGGCGTGGGGGCTTGGTGCTGCTCTCAGCCAAGTAAAGGAGGCACAGCAAGGGGATTGGCTCGGGTGGGAGTATCCGTTGATGGTGCAAGGTGGGGGTTGCTCGGCCTGTCTGTTGCGCTGGTGGAGGAAGAGGGACTGCTGGTTGCAGCCAAGGGGAGGAGGAGGAGGCGGCCTGGGCTGTTGCCATGGCGCCAGCGAGCAGGGAGGCGGCTAGGGTGTTGCTGGTTGCTGCCGTCGAAGAGAGGCGCAGCAAGGGGGAGATCCGGTCTGGGTTTGAGGTGGTTGCGGCCAGGGGAGGTGATGGCGGCCTGGATCTGCTGCCGGGCTGTGGAAGAGGGTGCGGTGGTGCGGCAGCCATCAAGGGTCTCGGCTGTCCTGGGCGCTGGATCTCGCCGGAGGAGATGACGGCCTGGAGAGGTGATGCAAGGGCTGCTGGTGGTGATCCGGCCAAGGTGTTGGAGGAGGCCTGCTGATGCTCCGTGCTGGTTGCGCCGCCGGAGAGGAGGCCGACCAGGTGGGGGGGTTCACCGGAGCTGCTGGAGAGGGTAGCCTGGGGTTGTGCGGCTGGGTGTTGGGGGATTGGAAAGATTAGTTATTAGGTTAGGGTTTAGGATTATATAGAATAGGTTATTGGGTTAGATCCAAATGGGTATGGGTAGAATTAGCTAATGGGTTTGGGTTGATGGATAACGGGTAAATGGGTATTGGGTCTAATTGAGTATTGGGTTGGAGACAAAAAAGGATAATGGGAATGGATCAAGGAATAAGGGTAAAGGTATAAGAGGCTAAACAAAGGAAGCACCACCTGAACGAGCACGTTAGTATAAATGCCAAATATAAATAAATAAATAAGGATTAACTCCAATAATAATAATAAAATAATTAACCACGAAAAGATAATAGAAATATCCGCTACCAATAATATCAATCAACATTCTTAATAGCAACAACTAATGATCATAATAAAATAATGGTAAACATAAAACCAATTTACCATTTACTATCAAAAAAATAAATTCCCATATTTAATAATAGAAATAATCACAAGGAAGAAAATAATAAATCAAGTTGATGAAATAAAAATAATTAGTAATTCAAAATAAATACTTTTAGAAAAATGGAAATACTGTATTACTAGCTAGGGATCTTACACTCTACCCACCTTATTAAAAATTTCGTCCCCGAAATTCAAATAAAGTAGGAAATGGCAAAAATAATCCCAAAATCAAAGGAGAAAACAAACAAACTTTACATCACTTCTCGACACATCATAAATCCACCACGCTTCTGCTGCGCTACTCTGATTCTGCTACCGGCTTCAACATGAAGTAACCACTCCCAAGAGATAGAATGGAAAGAAATAGAATAGAAAGGAAGGATGAAATCAAGATGAAAATCCAAATCACTCAAAAGAAGAGTAGAGATCAAGGATATCGAAAAATCAAAGTGAAAGATCACCTAGAGGGGGGTGAATAGGTGATGGCTAATCTAAAGGTCACTTATGAACAAATAATGCGGAATTAAAACTAAGTTGACCAAATTAAAACTTCTTTTTAATTTAACACTTATGTATAACAAAGAGTGTTGCCGAATTCCCCTTGCGAGGCTCTGGACAAGCTCCTCTAGATTCCCCTTGAATGGGTTGAGGTGCCGCGTTGGCTCTCTTGGTTGAATACTAGTGTTAACAAGCAATCCCACGCAAGTATATAACAATATAAGCACAAGGGTATATCAAGCATGTACAAGTGAAGACAATGAAAGTAAATGCAAGATATAAAAGAGACAAAGAGAGAGAGAGGGAAGAGTAAGCAATCGCAAACACAAGGGTTTGTTTCGAGGTTCGAGCACACTTGCTCTACATCCCCGCCTTCGACACACGAAGGGTTTCCACTATGCAAGATCCCAATGGATCTCTCCTCGGTGCCGTACACCTACAAACCCTCGGACTCCCAAGTCCCGTACACACGCAAGTCCACCGACTCGCCGAGGCCGTACCTCTACCAAAGAGTTCACAACCGAACTCCACACCACAACGAGCACACTTGCCCGTCTCCTCAAAGTAACAAGAAAAATCTCTTTGATGATCACAACACTTGATCACCTAAAGAGCACTCTCACTACAACACACCTATAGGAATATCTAGCAATGGATAGCTCAAGTGTGGTGTGAGAAAATCAAGGAAAGAAAGCTATGGAGGAAAACTCAAGAATCACTTTAACACTCTCTTGATAAAAACTCTTCCTTTTGATTGGAAGTATTTGCACTTAAATCTTGTGGAGAAACTCTTCTAAAAGTATCAGAAAAACTGCTCAAGAAATCTCCAAAATCTTAACCTCAAAACAATTGACAAAACCCCCTTTTATAGGCTGCCAGAAAATAGAGCCGTTGGGGTTCTGTCAGTGCTGTCGGTCGACCGCCGGTCGACCGGCCAACGGTCATTTTTCTGACCGTTGCAGCCACCGGTCGACCGGCTCGGTCGACCGATAACCTGGAATGAACTGTCGGTCGACCTATCGGTCGACTGGACATTTCCAGAGAGCAAACTCTCTTGGTCGGTCGACCGACCCGGTCGACCGGCCACTGTGCTGACAACGTGCACAGGGCTGTGCACATCGGTCGACCGGTCCGGTCGACCGACATGGCCTGTCAGCCAGTCTCCATGTCTGAAAACAGGATTTAAAATCTTTTTATAAAATCCTAAAAATACATAGAAATTCTACAAAAATAGTTTTACCAATATACTTGAAAGAACAAACATGCTTGCACAAAATCAAGACAAGTTATAGATGTTTTGGTCTATTTTTGTAACTTGGAAATATTAGCTCAATAACCAAAATGTATTTTTCCAAAACATGTTTTTCCAAACTTGTTTTTCTAAATCTTCATCAAATACAAAAACAAGATATTTGAGTTCATTTTAAAGCATAGTGTGTATGGATATGATCCACTACACAATCAATAAGAAATATCTATGTTTTTGACATAAAGCACTAATCATGATTTTGGTTTAAAGATATGAACTATGAAATACCAAAATCCAAAATAGTATTTTGTCTCAAAGAAAAATCTTTTTCTACTCTAGAAAATCTTTTTATGAAAGCACTTAAAATCAAGAGTTCTATCAAGAGTGTGTGTGTGTGATATAACTTGAGCAATCCACCAACTATCTATCCTTTACATTTTTACTAAAACAAAAATACAAATTCTATACCTAGACCAAAGTCTTCAACTTCTTGAAGTCTTCCCTTGAAGGCTTCTCATCTTCTTGACTTGGTCCAAGCTTGATCCAAAAACTCCTTGGATCACCACATGCAAGCTCCAAATCTTGTTCTTTTATCCTTTGTTGAGCTATGCACCTACTAAGATCTTGATCATGAATCTGTCACTAATTAAACACAAGATCATTAGTAACTATAACTACATGAGTTGATCATCATCAAAACTAGGGTGAAGGGCCTTTGGGCCAACAATCTCCCCCTTTTTGATGATGACAAAACTCATGGAGTTATATATGCATGGATTAAAGTAAAGCTTCAAAGAAGCTCCCCCTTAACTCATGCATGACAAGAAATAATAGATATGGCAATAAAAGCACATGACATGTATGCAATGTAAGGAGATGCAATCATAACAAAAATCAAATCTTAAGTCAAATCTTTTTCTCCTAATTGCAAAATACAACATATATGCATAATAAGTAAGAAAGACAAATACTTCTCCCCCTTAAGCAATGAAAACATGCATATACAATACAATCTCAAATACTTCTCCCCCTTTTTGTCAATCATCAACAAAGGGTTCAAAGTAAAAATACATCAAACAAATTTTCTCCCCCTTTTTGTTAAAAACAAAGAGATCAAGGAGGGGTAAATACAAATCAATCAATAAAATTTATATGCGATATAAATTCATGAAGAGGAAGACGTTAAGTTAGCTTCCCGACACATATACATTACATGAAAGAGGGATGACAAGCCCTAATTCACATAACGTATAATATGTCATGCATAAGAGGAGATGTGAAGCTCCCCCTACACACGTATATCATGAAAAGAAGAGTTGTCAAGCTCCTCAAATTATAATATACTCAACATGAATCTATATGTAGAAGAGATGTTAAGCTCTCCTTGCATATAGGAAATATAAATAAAAAAAATTTTGAATTTTTCTTAATAACAACAAATTTTGAGATATCTTAGAAAGAGATCATATTATAAGATATCAAATAACACAATTTTGCATGGTTCCAATTGTAAAATAATCAAATTTTGAATTTTTGATACCAATTTCAAAAAAATACAATGCACAAGCTTATTATGAAATACCAATTTGAAGTCTAATTAAGCTTAGCATTAACAATCTATGTGCTTTAAAAGATACCAATTGTAAAACAAGCACACAACTATCATATATATGTATGAAGAGATTATATCAATAGAGATGGATACATACATATAAAGAAAGCAAAATATGAGTATATACCAAAAAGGTTCATATTGATACCAATTGCAAATAACCAATGATACCAATAGAGAAATAGGCTTAGGTGTATATGTCATATAATCTAACACATGAAGAATTCGAACTAGTTATCAAGGAATAAATCAAAAGGTTTTTCATGGAATATGCATAAATCACAAGGCACTAAAACACTCTAATCCATAAAGTCCATTTAATGTTTTCAAGAGATGTGAGTGTACTAATGTTATGTGAAGCATGGCATCATGAAAATTACAATAAAACTCAATATTCCTTTAAATTTTGAATTATCATAACTTTTAAAACCTTGAAAATCATCAAAAAAAAATTTTATTAAAAAAATGTTTCATAATATATGTATGTTTTGTCAATACAAGAAGCATACATACATATCTCTAACACAATTGAGTCCATATATATAGATTTGCATGAAAGGCAAATGACTCAAGAGGTATCCATGTATATCTTAATGTTTTGGCAAAATAACCATATACATGAAATGAAATCACATGATCATAACATAAATCCAAATGGGAATACAAGTTTAAGAATGTAATGATCATCAACATAAGGCTATACTAGTACATCTAATAGGCACAAATAAGCATTCAACCCAATCATATATAGATTTATTTGTGGTCCATAAGGTGTACAAGTATAAATCCAAGTGTTGACAAATACTAACATCTAAACTAATATTCAATACAATGAAGCATCAAAATTTTGAAATCACAAAAGAATTTATCCATAAAAATAGGGTCATGTGCATCAATTGAAGAATAGATAACTAGTTTAAATGGATTTTTGACAAACTAGTTAAAGATCCTTCATAAACATGAAATCATATGTATTTCATGAATAATACTAAATACATAAAAGTTCAAGCACTCATATTCCATAAAGCTCCAAATTATATCTTTTCTTGAAGGTCGAGTGTTCAAAGGTTATGTAAGTAGTATCTACATGAAATTAGTTATTGAAGCTCAAATCAAATATGACTAATCAAAATTTTTTATCAATCAACACATAAAAATCATTTTTATCAAAACAAATCATCTTAAAAATAATCTACATGGTATATGTATGAATTATACAAATCTAGCAATATGCATACATATCCCAAATATTAAAAGAGTCTATTAAATGTTTGCATGAAGGCAAGAGACTCGCGGGTATACATGTATATTTATTAGATTTGAATTAAACACCCATATACATGAAGTAAATCACTAAAATAGGTAAAACATGTATAAAAGAGAATCATCAAAACTAGTCTTATACATATGCATAAAGTGGATACAAATGAGCATGAAGTTCAATCATATATATGAGTCAATTGTATTTCACTATACATCTATGTATGAATACAAGTTTTGAAATATTCTACATCTAAGCATGTAAATACCACATGAAGCACATGAAAAATCTTAAAACATGAACATGCTATGAATGATATTATAAACATAAAAGCATGTACATAAATAAAATAGGAGTTTAGAATTTGTTACCAACTCCAAAGCTCCTAGCATGGTGGTTGACCCACCAAAATTCCTTGATAGCGGTGCATCCAAGTGTATGTCCATCAAGTCCACATGCACTCACCATCAAGGCACCAAATCTCTCACGTTTTGAGAGATCCCTCACCTACATCAAATACACAAGGTGGGGGTTTTGGTACCCATACTTTCTTGGGTCCTATGGGGTTAGTCTTGTAAGGAACCCAAGCATTTTTATTTTTATCAAAAATAAGAACATTTAACCTTTCATAACAAAATTTTCTTAGATGGCCTTTGCGGCCACAATGTGTACATATGTACACCTTAGCATACTTATGAATGGGAGTGTGAGCATGATGTGCATCATAAGCATGTGCATGATGTGAATGTGCATGAGTATGAGGAACTTGTTTCTTTTGAAACAAGGATTCCAATCTAGTATGATTGAATGCACATGAGCTCAAATTAGAGCTCAAATTATCAATTTTATTTTTCAACTTTTTAATCTCATTTTGATCAATGTGTGCATGAGAAGTATGATGAGATATATGATCAATTTTCTTTTTCTTTTGAGAAACAAAATCTTTTTCTTTTTCACATAGTTTTCTTTTTAAAGATTTATTCTCTTGAAAAATAACTTCTTTTTGTTTTTCCACCATATCAATTTTATTTTTCAAATCAATGTTTCCTTTACATAAATTATTTAATTTAGACATAAGGGAAACATTCTCATTTTTCAAAAACTCATTTTCTTTTTCTAAGCATGCCATTTTATTTTCTAATAAATCTTTATCATTAAGCATGGCATCAACATTCTTTTTCAAAATTTTATTATCTTTTTCTAAACATGCAATGTTACTTCTAAAAGAGTCATGTTCTACATGCATGCAATCAAGTTCCTTTTTCAAATTTTTATTTTTCTTTTTAATCATGTCATATTTTTCAAGCACAAGATGACAAAAGGTAGCAAGCTCATCATATGACATGTCTATATCCTCATCATCGGATTCGGTGTTTACCTCAAGGGGGTTATCCCCTTGGACCATAAAGCATGTGTTGGAGGTGTTGCTTCCAACGTCCGAATCGCTCCCGGCATAATATAGATCCTTTTCGCCAAGGGAGATGAGGGTGTTCCATACTATAAAAGCCGAATCAAGATTAGTCATCTTAGACAAATAATCATTATCTAAGCAAGATACTAAAGCATGTAGGGCTTTTGCATTAGCCTCAATGTTCTTACCATTTAAGCAATATTCTTTATTAGTTGTGGCAAGATATACACTAAGGCCAAGTCCTTTGAGGAACAAAGACATCTTAACCTTCCAAATTTGGATGTTAAGAATGTCAAAGGTGGGTGGAGACATGAAGTCCATGGTAAGGTGTACTAAAATCTTGTGATTAGCCTAAAGGAGGATCTTTAACTCTTAGGTTGTTAGACCCAATATCAAGAGCACTAGCTCTGATACCAAATGAAAGATCACCTAGAGAGGGGGTGAATAGGTGATGGCTAATCTAAAGGTCACTTATGAACAAATAATGCGGAATTAAAACTAAGTTGACCAAATTAAAACTTCTTTTTAATTTAACACTTATGTATAACAAAGAGTGTTGCCGAATTCCCCTTGCGAGGCTCTGGACAAGCTCCTCTAGATTCCCCTTGAATGGGTTGAGGTGCCGCGTTGGCTCTCTTGGTTGAATACTAGTGTTAACAAGCAATCCCACGCAAGTATATAACAATATAAGCACAAGGGTATATCAAGCATGTACAAGTGAAGACAATGAAAGTAAATGCAAGATATAAAAGAGACAAAGAGAGAGAGAGGGAAGAGTAAGCAATCGCAAACACAAGGGTTTGTTTCGAGGTTCGAGCACACTTGCTCTACATCCCCGCCTTCGACACACGAAGGGTTTCCACTATGCAAGATCCCAATGGATCTCTCCTCGGTGCCGTACACCTACAAACCCTCGGACTCCCAAGTCCCGTACACACGCAAGTCCACCGACTCGCCGAGGCCGTACCTCTACCAAAGAGTTCACAACCGAACTCCACACCACAACGAGCACACTTGCCCGTCTCCTCAAAGTAACAAGAAAAATCTCTTTGATGATCACAACACTTGATCACCTAAAGAGCACTCTCACTACAACACACCTATAGGAATATCTAGCAATGGATAGCTCAAGTGTGGTGTGAGAAAATCAAGGAAAGAAAGCTATGGAGGAAAACTCAAGAATCACTTTAACACTCTCTTGATAAAAACTCTTCCTTTTGATTGGAAGTATTTGCACTTAAATCTTGTGGAGAAACTCTTCTAAAAGTATCAGAAAAACTGCTCAAGAAATCTCCAAAATCTTAACCTCAAAACAATTGACAAAACCCCCTTTTATAGGCTGCCAGAAAATAGAGCCGTTGGGGTTCTGTCAGTGCTGTCGGTCGACCGCCGGTCGACCGGCCAACGGTCATTTTTCTGACCGTTGCAGCCACCGGTCGACCGGCTCGGTCGACCGATAACCTGGAATGAACTGTCGGTCGACCTATCGGTCGACTGGACATTTCCAGAGAGCAAACTCTCCCGGTCGACCGGCCACTGTGCTGACAACGTGCACAGGGCTGTGCACATCGGTCGACCGGTCCGGTCGACCGACATGGCCTGTCAGCCAGTCTCCAGGTCTGAAAACAGGATTTAAAATCTTTTTATAAAATCCTAAAAATACATAGAAATTCTACAAAAATAGTTTTACCAATATACTTGAAAGAACAAACATGCTTGCAAAAAATCAAGACATGTTATAGATGTTTTGGTCTATTTTTGTAACTTGGAAATATTAGCTCAATAACCAAAATGTATTTTTCCAAAACATGTTTTTCCAAACTTGTTTTTCTAAATCTTCATCAAATACAAAAACAAGATATTTGAGTTCATTTTAAAGTATAGTGTGTATGGATATGATCCACTACACAATCAATAAGAAATATCTATGTTTTTGACATAAAGCACTAATCATGATTTTGGTTTAAAGATATGAACTATGAAATACCAAAATCCAAAATAGTATTTTGTCTCAAAGAAAAATCTTTTTCTACTCTAGAAAATCTTTTTATGAAAGCACTTAAAATCAAGAGTTCTATCAAGAGTGTGTGTGTGTGATATAACTTGAGCAATCCACCAACTATCTATCCTTTACATTTTTACTAAAACAAAAATACAAATTCTATACCTAGACCCAAGTCTTCAACTTCTTGAAGTCTTCCCTTGAAGGCTTCTCATCTTCTTGACTTGGTCCAAGCTTGATCCAAAAACTCCTTGGATCACCACATGCAAGCTCCAAATCTTGTTCTTTTATCCTTTGTTGAGCTATGCACCTACTAAGATCTTGATCATGAATCTGTCACTAAATAAACACAAGATCATTAGTAACTATAACTACATGAGTTGATCATCATCAAAACTAGGGTGAAGGGCCTTTGGGCCAACACAAAGATGAGAATTTCCAAAGGAAGGATGGCCAATTCCAAATGGACTGAATATCATAATGGATAGTATATGTATATTACAGTATAACAATAGCTTATTTTCAAGTTACCGGTAAGAGCTATGTCTCTCTTGCGAAACAAAAGTCAAAATTTCACATCACAAGTCGAAAACCTAGGCTCTGATACCACTCTATAACGCCCCGATCCTAAAGATACGGAGACGTTATGGCGACGCATATACGCGAGAAAAATACCCCACGTATACACGCTAAGCCTAAATTGTAACCTGAACAAGCTATGAATCAGAACTATAATAATCAAGGATCACTGCAATAATACATATAGTCAACCACGCATGATATCATATGAATCAAGAGCTAGAATAGTGACTGGAATAAGAACTGAGCTGATATGACAAGAATCAGGAAGTAATATGAAAGCTAAAAAGATAAGAGTACCAGAATAGAATAGGAAGAAGCTCCAGCTATTCGCGAAGCATACGGCCTCAACGAACACTTGCACAAAGGAAACCAACCGTCCAATAGCAGAATCAAAGGAAGAGGACCCAAGCTCCTCGCAAAGCGTACCGCCTCATCAAACACCTGCACATTAGAAACAATCGTCCAATAGCTGGACGTGCAAATCCAGGGTCGTCAGAACGCGACCATAATGAGTGTGTGTGTAAAGGGGAAAGAACTCGTGCAGAAGAAACAGTGCATACATAATAATAACAGATAACTGAAAACACTAAATAATATGATAAACACCGAATAACAACATGTATGTAGAACAAGGCAGCTAACATAACTGTAAACAACTGACGTTATGGTGTGTAACCTAGCATGTCACTAGTCTGGTATACAATACTGGTCATGGTTATAGTTATATGTCTATCACAGTGATATAAATGTACAGTCAGGTGATTAATGTCAGTCACAATATATTATAACAGTTTATTATCATTTATTATGTCAGCGAACACCAATTGTCACATATAATAGACGCATCCCATACTACGCCTACTACATGTGTCAACCGGAGTCCTAAGTTATTGAAACTGATTGGTTGGAGACATTATCCATGCTTTAGGTGGGTCCCGTACATACCCGGGACCACGGCCTCAGTTTCCTGGCGCTGAACCAGGCCGTACCGCTAGGTACTCAGTAACAGTAACAGTAATCTCACTGTGAAAACAGTGGAACAGTAACAGTACAGATGGGATGTCAGTCATCCCCCAGGAACCCTGCAGTGGAACCCTCAGTCGGCTGCGCAACCTGTATCCTAGGTCCACCCAAAATACAGACGCTGTCTTCTCCATCAATTTCCCCAATCCCAGTGTAAGTTATCAATTACTTTATTATTTATTCAATTCAGTTAAACCAGTCAATGTCCATATTATCTAAAACATTGGGACGATACGGTGACAGTAACAATAACAGTACAGTAACAGTCAATCAGTAATCGTATACACGGTGAACGATATTAGTAACAGTGAACAGTAACAGTAACCGTGTATACGATGAACAATAGGACTGTACCGTGGTTACGGTCAAACAATCATTTCCCAGTAACTTCAATAACATGGATAAAATAACAGTAACAGTCTAGCTACTACCCAATAAACAGTCTCAACTAAAGCTGATCATAATCTCATCCATCCATACTAAAGAGGTATCATAAACTATTCCATCAACTTATATTCCCAATACCATCCTCGTAAATCGTTAAGTATCAGTCCGTATCAGTGTAAGCCAAAACGGTAAACTACCATATCAATGAATCTGTAATTAGTCCTCTCCTCAACACCAATATGTTCTAGTCCTATAACCACCAATAACTGAGATCAATTAATAACTGTTATCAAACTCCAAGATATAGATCACTGATATCGACTAGATTACCATCATCATAACTCAATCTCTATCAATAGGTGCAATCAATAACTATGCATGTCCTCGAGATCAACAAGTCAAACACATACCCCAATCCTATTAAATAAGAAACATCCTCAAACACATGTGATCTGGAATATCTACTCAACTACTCCAGTCATATCTGATATGTCCTCAAATACTCACTAATAAAGTCATTTCTAACTACTGATCATCACACAATGTAAATAACATAAGTCCCAGGTCAATCCAAAGTCAACACAAACAACTCATGATTCCAATAGTACATGCTCCACAAGTATCAATACGAATCAAGCATTCTGATATAATAATCGTTATTCCAACATATATCAATAATCAATACTAGTCCTCTCACTCTAACATACAACTCTGATTCCCAAGTCTTCAAGGGTTCACACTTCTATTAAGATCAAACATGATATCCCAATACTCGGTATCACAACATATCATATACATGCATCTGAGTTCTATTATGATAAGTCTAGTCATTACCACCAATATCCATCTCTAAAAATCATGTACATCCATCAATAAACAATATATATAACCCATGGGTGAAGTCCACAATCCATCAAGTAACCATACACAGCTGACAGACTCATATTAGTCGACTAAAGCTATATACAAGTCGACTGGGGGAAAGCATAGTCGACTAATCAAATGAGCCAGGTCGACTAACTCCTCTGCCAGAACACAAATAAGAGGCATCCTAAGATCTGATCTCTCACACAATAAAACTTGTATATGTATCCTCTCTCTTGCACATATCAACATACACAATCACTACTTTAATCTATGTACATATACACATGAATTATAATGGAATCAATTACATATAGAAAGGAACCGAAAAGGAGTAAACACTCACATCGGGAAATCTGGCCGTTGCCGGGCGAGTCGCCGTTACGGTTGCTGTGGTGCGGTTCTTCGCTGTCGGACTGCATGGGAGGGTAGCCAAGGTGCTGGAGAAGGCCACCGTGCCGGTCTCCGACGATGACTTGGCGTGGATCAGGAGAACTCGCTGCTCGCCCGGGGAAGATGGGGGCGGTCTGGATGGTGCACGGCTGCCCTTGTTGTTGTTGTCGCTGTTGCTGGTCCGGATCTCACCAAACAAATCCAAAATGCTGTAACACATAACCAATATATACAAATAAATATAGATGCACGCTAAACACTCACACGTGCATACGGACGCATACGCATATACCCACATACGTACACAAGCATACATATGCATACATATCACAACTACACTCACGCACACAACCATACACATTTAAACACAAATATAATAATGCACTTATTAATAGGCACTTACATATTATATTTATATATTAGCACCCATTTAAACACACCAACACATACAATTAATTCACAGCATTATACCCTTTATACATATTGTTATGTGTACATCCCAAAATAACAACAGAGAGAGAGAGAGGAGCTCACGGTCAATGGGGGGAGGCGTGGGGGCTTGGTGCTGCTCTCAGCCAAGTAAAGGAGGCACAACAAGGGGATTGGCTCGGGTGGGAGTATCCGTTGATGGTGCAAGGTGGGGGTTGCTCGGCCTGTCTGTTGCGCTGGTGGAGGAAGAGGGACTGCTGGTTGCAGCCAAGGGGAGGAGGAGGCGGCCTGGGCTATTGCCATGGCGCCAGCGAGCAGAGAGGCGGCTAGGGTGTTGCTGGTTGCTGCCGTCGAAGAGAGGCGCAACAAGGGGGAGATCCGGTCTGGGTTTGAGGTGGTTGCGGCCAGGGGAGGTGATGGCGGCCTGGATCTGCTGCCGGGCTGTGGAAGAGGGTGCGGTGGTGCGGCAGCCATCAAGGGTCTCGGCTGTCCTGGGCGCTGGATCTCGCCGGAGGAGATGACGGCCTGGAGAGGTGATGCAAGGGCTGCTGGTGGTGATCCGGCCAAGGTGTTGGAGGAGGCCTACTGATGCTCCGTGCTGGTTGTGCCGCCGGAGAGGAGGCCGACCAGGTGGGGGGTTCACCGGAGCTGCTGGAGAGGGTAGCCTGGGGTTGTGCGGCTGGGTGTTGGGGGATTGGAAAGATTAGTTATTAGGTTAGGGTTTAGGATTATATAGAATGGGTTATTGGGTTAGATCCAAATGGGTATGGGTAGAATTAGCTAATGGGTTTGGGTTGATGGATAACGGGTAAATGGGTATTGGGTCTAATTGAGTATTGGGTTGGAGACAAAAGAGGATAATGGGAATGGATCAAGGAATAAGGGTAAAGGTATAAGAGGCTAAACAAAGGAAGCACCACCTGAACGAGCACGTTAGTATAAATGCCAAATATAAATAAATAAATAAGGATTAACTCCAATAATAATAATAAAATAATTAACCACGAAAAGATAATAGAAATATCCGCTACCAATAATATCAATCAACATTCTTAATAGCAACAACTAATGATCATAATAAAATAATGGTAAACATAAAACCAATTTACCATTTACTATCAAAAAAATAAATTCCCATATTTAATAATAGAAATAATCACAAGGAAGAAAATAATAAATCAAGTTGATGAAATAAAATAATCAGTAATTCAAATAAATACTTTTAGAAAAATGGAAATACTGTATTACTAGCTAGGGATCTTACAGAGAACAACGATCATATTTTGACTGTTGAGGAGCTCTCCTGTCGACAACCTACTAGGCCTGTCGACAACAGACTGATAAGTATCAGCTGTCCATAACTGAAGTGGGTTGTCTATAGCAATCTCTGAAGCACAGAGAACCTCAATTTCTTTAAAACCATGTCGACAGTCCTTTCTCAGGGCCTATCAATAGCTCAATAGAGCTTTCGAAAGTCAGAGACAAAAATATAAGTTTTTTTCTATACATTTTTAAACCTTTTTAAATCCAAATAAATCTCAATAAATTCTAAAAAAATAATTTCATGTAAATACATTAGAGTACATATACCTGTGATCAAAAATTAATATATATTACAAACATGTGAACTTGTTTTTGAAATAAAAAAAATATATTTCTTAAAATAAAACATATTTTCCAAGTACTAAATTAGTAAATAGAAAATCATGTTTTTCTAAAACCTCTGATAAATACAAAAACAAGTTTCTCAAACACATTTGAAATATCAATATATATGAATGAAATTTTATATATATATAAACCAATGCAAACTTATTTTTGATGAATTCTATTCATGAAACCAAAAATGTGTTAAACCGAAAATCAAATCTTTTATACATGAAAATAAAAATTAAAATATTTGTGTGCGCGAGCTTGAGCAATCAAAATTAATATATACTTTACACAAGATCTAAACTCACAAATTCTAAACTCAAGTCTTCTTGAAGATCTTCTTCTCCATGTAGATTTGATTCAAACTTGATTCTTATAGATATAGACTTCTCCTGAGTACTCGATATGATCTTTATGCTTGAGCTATTGAATCAATATGTGATAACTTCTAAAGTTTGACTTTGAATTTTTTTTGAAGCTGAACACCAACTAAGATCTTGATTGAATATCTGAAACTAATAAACACAAGATCATTAATACCATAACTGCATAAGTTAATCATCATTAAGACTAGAGTGATAGGCCTTTGGGCTAACAGAAACAACTGCAGGTTTATGATATAAGCTGAAGAATCTCTACACTACAAAGAGTTTACCAACAAACTCTTCTTGAAGAAGCAGTTGTACAGTCTTCAGATGAAGGAAGGAACATTAGATCTACAACATCTCAATGCGTTCAATCAGATTTTAAGTGACATGCTAGTACTGGAGGAGAACTAGAAGAGGAAGACAAAATGTAGGTCACCTAGAGGGGGGTGAATAGGTGACTACCTAATCTAATGATGAATAATACGGAATTAAATACTATTTAAGCAAACTAAAACAATTAAACTAAACACACCTAGTATAACACAAGAGTGTAGTCGAATTTCCGGTAAAGGGCTCTGAACTATCTCCTCAAGATTCCTCTAGATTAAGAGTTGAGGTGTCACTATGGCTCTCTTGGTTGATTACAAGTGTGAGCAAACAATCCCAAGCATATATTGTTGGCCCAAAGGCCCATCACTCTAGTTTTGATGATGATTAACTCATGTAGTTATTGTACTAATGATCTTGTGTTTAATTAGTGACAGATTTATGATCAAGATCTTAGTAGGTGTGAAGCTTCAACAAAGGATTTAAAGTCAAGTTTTGGGCTAGCACCGGTTGATTCACGAGCCTATGCATCAAGACCACATCAAGAGTTGAGCTCGTTGGATCGTGTTTGGACCAAGTCAAGAAAGATGAGAAGACTTCAAGGGAAGACTTCAAGATCAAGACTTGTGTCTAGGTATAAGATTTTTGTTTTTAGTTAAAATATATAGGATAGAATAGTTGGTGGATTGCTCAAGTATATATCACACACACACTCTTGATTTAGTTGTCTTTTCATAAAAGAATTTTCAGATTTAGAAAAGACTTTCATTTTAGAAAAATACTTTTTGGTTTTTGGAATTTCTTATATGCATATCTTTATCCAAAACCATATTTAGAGCTTAATGCCAAAAACATTGATATTTCATCTTAATTGTGTAGTGGATCATATCTATACACAATATGCTTTAATGAATTCAAAATATCTTATTTTTGTATCATGAAGAAGTTTGAAAAACAAGTTTTAGAAAAATACAAGTTTTCATTGAGCCAATATTTCCAAGTTACAAAAATAGTCCAATCTTTTATAACATGCCTTGATTTTGTGCAAGCATGTTTGTATATCAAAGTATATTGGTTAAACTATTTTTGTAGATTTTTTATGTATTTTATGGGATTTTATGTGAACCAAAAGACTTAGTTTTAAATCCCAGAAAAACTGTTTTCAGGCTTCAGATAGTCGACTTACTACCTTTATAGTCGACTAACTCTGAAGTCGGTCGACCGGCTCGGTCGACCGACGTGCACGACGTGCCGCCTTGTCCTGGCAGATGGCCGGTCGACCGACCGAGTCGACCGGAACTGAGAGCAGTGCTCTCTGTTCTTTTGGGTCGACCGGGCGGTCGACCGGAGGCTCCAACGGTCGGATTCTTGACCGTTGACGGTCGACCGGGCGGTCGACCGACAGGTCTGACAGACCCCAACGGCTAGTTTTTGACAGCCTATATATTTGGAGTTTGGTCATTGTTTTGTACCAAGATTTTAGGAGAGCTTTGAGCCAGTTTTTCCCATTCTTTTAAAAGGGTTTTCTCCACATATTTGAGTGCAAATACTTCCAATCAAAAAGGAAGATTTTATTTAGAGTGTGTTAAAAGAGATTCTTTGAGTTTTCCTCCAGCATCTCTTTCCTTGTTTTCTCACAAATACACTTGAGCTATCCATTGCTATATCTACCTTATAGGGAGTGTTATTGTGAGAGGATTTTAGGTGATCAAGAGTTGTGATCACCAAAGTTCTACTTTGTTCCTTTGAGGAGGCGGACGGTTGTGTTCGCATTGTTTCGGGTCCTAGTGGGGACTCGATGGTTTAGAGTTCTTGTGTGAACTCGGTGGTTTGAGGTGCGGCCTCGGCGAGCTAGTGAGCTTGCGTGTGTACGGGACTAGGGAGTCCGAGGGCTTGTAGGTGCTGCGGCACCGAGGAAAGATCCATTGGGATCTTGCATAGTGGAAATCCTTCGTGTGTCGAAGGCGGGGATGTAGAGCAAGGGTGCTCGAACCTCGAAACAAACCCTTTGTGTTTGCGATTGCCATTTCTCTCTCTATCTCCTTGTTTATATCTTGCATTACTTATCTTGTCTTTACCTTTATATGCATGATATATTCCTTGTGCTCATATTGATATATTGCTTGGGTTTGTTGACTAACACTTGTATTTAACCAAGAGAGCCAACGCGGCACCTCAACCCATTCAAGGGGAATTTAGAGGAGTTTCTCCAGAGCCCTTCACGGGGAATTCGGCAACACTCTTGTGTTATACGTAGTGTTTAGTGTAAAAGTTTTATTTGGTCATAATTGTTTTTAGCTTCCGCATCATTTGGCATTAAGTGACCATTAGATCAGCCATCACCTATTCACCCCCCCTCTAGGTGAACCTACAATTGGTATCAGAGCTTGGTACTCTGATTTGGGTCTAACAGCCTAGAGTTAAATATCCTCATTTTTAGGCTAATCACAATATTTTGTACTCACACCATGGACTTCATGTCACCACCCACCTTTGACATTCTTAACATCCAAATTTAGAAGGTTAAGATGTCTTTGTACCTCAAGGCCCTAGGCATTCATGTTTATCTTGCCATAACTAATAATACATATTGTTTAAATGGTAAGAATAGTGAGGCTAATATAAAAGCCCTAAATGCTTTAAGATCTACCCTAAATGATGCTTATTTATCTAGGGTTGCTAATCTTGATTTGGCTTTTGTAGTTTGGAATACCTTGATCTCCCTTGGCGAAAATGAACAATACTATGCGGGGAGCGATTCGGATGTTGGAAGCGACACCTCCAACTTGTGCTATATGGTCCAAGGGATAACCCCCTTGAGGTAACTACCGAATCCGAGGTAGATGAAGATAATATGTCATATGATGAGCTTAGCACTTTTTGTCAACTATTGCTTGAGAAATATGACATGATTAAAAAGGAAAATAAAAATTTGAAAAAGAACATTGCTTGCATGCATATAGAACATGATTCTTTTAGAGAGAACATTGCATGCTTAGAAAAGGATAATAAGAAAATTAAAAAGAATTTTGATTGCATGCTAAAAGAGAACGATTCTTTTAAAACTAAAATTGCATGCTTAGAAAAAGAAAAGGAAGATTTGAAAAATGAGAATATTTTCTTATTTTCAAAATTGAATGATTTATGTGAAGGAAACAATAATTTGAAAAATAAAATTGATTTGGTGGAAAAACAAAAAGAAAGTGTTTTGCAAGAAAATAACTCTTTGAAAAGAAAATTTGTTGAAAAAGAAAAAGAATTTGTTTCTAAAAAGAAAAAGAAAAATGATTCTTTATCTCATCATGCTTTACATGCCACCACTAATGAGATTAAAAATTTGAAAAATAAAATGAATAATTTGAGCTCTACCTTGAACTCTTGTGCATTCAACCATACTAGATTGGAGTCCATGTTTTCAAAGAAACAAAGTCCACACGTTCATGCACATCATACCCATCATGCATATGCTTATGTTGCACACCATGATCATACACACACACATAAGCATACTAAGGTGTACACATGTACACATTGTGGCCGCAAAGGCCATTTAGCAAAATTTTGTTATGACAAGTTGCATCATTCTAATTTTGCTAATAATAAGAATTTTTGGGTTCCTTACAAGACTAACCCCAAAGGACCCAAGAAAATATGGGTACCAAAATCCCCACCTTGTGTATTTGATGTAGGTGAGGGCTCTCACAAAAAGTGAGAGATTTGGTGCCTTGATGGTGGATGCAAATGGATATGATGGACACACTTATTGATGTATCGCTATCAAGGAGATTTTGGTGGGAAAGACCACCATGGTTGGAGCTTTGGAGTTGGTAACAATCTCTAAACTTCCAATTTATTTATGTTCATGCTTGTTCATTCATGATATTTTTAGCATGTTCATGTTTTATGTCTTTATGTGCTTCATGTGGTAATAACATGCTTAGATGTAGTCTTTATCAAAACTTGTATTATACATGTACAAATAGTGAGCTACATTTGTTTTATATATGATTGCACTTCATATGCATATGTATAGACTAGTTTTGATGATTCTCATTTATACATGCTTTGCCAATTTTTATGCTTTACTTCATGTATATGTATTTTTAATTCAAATCTAATAAATATACATGTTTACCCGTGAGTCTCTTGCCTTCATGCAAACATTATTAATAGACTCTTTTATGTTTGGGATATGTATGTGTATTGTTAGCTTTGGATAAATCATACATATACCATGAAGACTAATGTTTTATGAAAAATGATTTTTTTTTGTTTTTGTTTTGTTAAAAATGTGACTTATAATCTTTTTGAGCTTAAATGACTAATTTCATAAATTGCTATTTACATGTTCTTTTAACACTCACATTTTCATTTATCTATTCATGACTTAGTTTCATGATCATTTTGAGCTTTATAGACCATGAGTGATTAAATCTTTATGTATTTAGTTATGCTTTATGAAAACATATGTCTTGATTTCATACATTTGAAGGATCTTTAACTAGTTTTTCAAAAATAATTTATACTAGTTATTTATTCTTCAAATAGTTTTTGAGATACCCACATGATCCTACTTTACAATAATATGGATAAATTCTTTTGAGTTCTCAAGATTTGATACTTCATGAATTGAATATTAGTTTAAATGATAGTTTTTGTCAACTCTAGAATTTATACTTGTACATATTATGGGTCACAAATAAATCTATATATGGTTGGGTTTGATTGCTTATTTGTGCCTATTTGGTGTACTAGTATAGCCTAGTTTTGATAATCCTACAATTTTAAACTTGTATTCCCTTTTTGGATTTATTTTATGATCATGTGCTTTCATTTCATGTATATGTTTATTTTGTCAAACTTTAAGATATACATGTA
The DNA here is from genome assembly GCA_038442645.1 of Agave tequilana. Taxonomy (NCBI): domain Eukaryota; kingdom Viridiplantae; phylum Streptophyta; class Magnoliopsida; order Asparagales; family Asparagaceae; genus Agave; species Agave tequilana. The sequence continues at coordinate 153,538 of JAVJIF010032320.1, forward strand.
TACCTCTTGAGTCATTTGCCTTTCATGCAAATCTATATATATGGACTCAATTGTGTTTTGGGATATGTGTGTATACTTCTTGTGTTGTCAAAACATACATATACCTTGAAATATAATTTTTTTAAAATTTTTTTTTTTGTGGTAGATTATACAATGAGATATACACTTGAACTTACCTTATGTCAATTGGTATCATTAGATCATTTCAATTGGTATCAATATGATTATTCTTTTTGTATATACTCATGTTTTGATTATATGTATGTATGCTTTCAAATTTAAGTAGTATCAATTTCATTTTGTATACTCATTTTTCATACATATATATGAGTTATTTGTGCTTGAGTTAAAATTATTTTACATGTTTAAAGTACAAAGTTGTTTATGATAAGAAAATAAATATTTTAAGAAAAATTCTCAAGATTTGTTTTATAAGAAAAATTCAAAATGTTTGATTTGTTTTGCCTATATGCAAGGAGAGCTTAACATCTCTTCTACATATAGATTCATGTTGAGTGTATTGTATATTGAGGAGCTTGACAACTCTTCTTTATGTGGTACACGTGTGTAGGGGGAGCCTCACATCTCCTCTTATGCATTACATAATATGTGTTATGTGAATTGGGGCTTGTCATCCCTTCTTCATGTAATGCATATGTGTAGGGAAGCTAACTTAGCGTCTTCCTCTTCATGAATGTATATCGCATATAACCTTTATTGATTGATTTGTATTATCCCTTGTTGATCTCTTTGTTTTTGTCAAAAAGGGGGAGAAAAATTTGTTTGATTTGCTTTTACTTTGAACCCTTTGTTGATGAGTGACAAAAAGGGGGAGAAGTATTTGGGTTTATATGCATGTTTGAATAAAGATTTATGTTTATGCATAATTTTGATTTATGCTTGTTGCATGTTTTATCTCCATACTTGCATACATATTCATGTGCCTCATTGCCATATCTATTATTTATTTGTTATGCATGAGTTAAGGGGGAGCTTCTTTGAAGCTTTACTTTAATCCATGCATATATAACTTCATGAGTTTTGTCATCATCAAAAAGGGGGAGATTGTTGGCCCAAAGGCCCATCACTCTAGTTTTGATGATGATTAACTCATGTAGTTATTGTACTAATGATCTTGTGTTTAATTAGTGACAGATTTATGATCAAGATCTTAGTAGGTGTGAAGCTTCAACAAAGGATTTAAAGTCAAGTTTTGGAGCTAGCACCGGTTGATTCACGAGCCTATGCATCAAGACCACATCAAGAGTTGAGCTCGTTGGATCGTGTTTGGACCAAGTCAAGAAAGATTAGAAGACTTCAAGGGAAGACTTCAAGATCAAGACTTGTGTCTAGGTATAAGATTTTTGTTTTTAGTTAAAATGTAAAGGATAGAATAGTTGGTGGATTGCTCAAGTATATATCACACACACACTCTTGATTTAGTTGTCTTTTCATAAAAGAATTTTCAGATTTAGAAAAGACTTTCATTTTGGAAAAATACTTTTTGGTTTTTGGAATTTCTTATATGCATATCTTTTATCCAAAATCATATTTAGAGCTTAATGCCAAAAAGATAGATATTTCATCTTAATTGTGTAGTGGATCATATCCATACACAATATGCTTTAATGAATTCAAAATATCTTGTTTTTGTATCATGAAGAAGTTTGGAAAACAAGTTTTAGAAAAATACAAGTTTTCATTGAGCCAATATTTTTAAGTTACAAAAATAGTCCAATCTTTTATAACATGCCTTGATTTTGTGCAAGCATGTTTGTATATCAAAGTATATTGGTTAAACTATTTTTGTAGATTTTTTATGTATTTTATGGGATTTTATGTGAACCAAAAGACTTAGTTTTAAATCCCAGAAAAACTGTCTTCAGGCTTCAGATAGTCGACTTACTACCTTTATAGTCGACTAACTCTGAAGTCGGTCGACCGGCTCGGTCGACCGACGTGCACGATGTGCACGCCTTGTCCTGGCAGATGGCCGGTCGACCGACCGAGTCGACCGGAACTGAGAGCAGTGCTCTCTGTTCTTTTGGGTCGACCGGAGGCTCCAACGGTCGGATTCTTGACCGTTGGCGGTCGACCGGGCGGTCGACCGACAGGTCTGACAGACCCCAACGGCTAGTTTTTGACAGCCTATATATTTGGGGGTTTGGTCATTGTTTTGTACCAAGATTTTAGGAGAGCTTTGAGCCAGTTTTTCCCATTCTTTTAAAAGGGTTTTCTCCACATATTTGAGTGCAAATACTTCCAATCAAAAGGGAAGATTTTATTTAGAGTGTGTTAAAAGAGATTCTTTGAGTTTTCCTCCAGCATCTCTTTCCTTGTTTTCTCACAAATACACTTGAGCTATCCATTGCTATATCTACCCTATAGGGAGTGTTATTGTGAGAGGATTTTAGGTGATCAAGAGTTGTGATCACTAAAGTTCTACTTTGTTCCTTTGAGGAGGCGGACGGTTGTGTTCGCATTGTTTTGGGTCCTAGTGGGGACTCGGTGGTTTAGAGTTCTTGTGTGAACTCGGTAGTTTGAGGTGCGGCCTCGGCGAGCTAGTGAGCTTGCGTGTGTACGGGACTACGGAGTCTGAGGGCTTGTAGGTGTTGCGGCACCGAGGAGAGATCCATTGGGATCTTGCATAGTGGAAATCCTTCGTGTGTCGAAGGCGGGGATGTAGAGCAAGGGTGCTCGAACCTCGAAACAAACCCTTTGTGTTTACGATTGCCATTTCTCTCTCTCTATCTCCTTGTTTATATCTTGCATTACTTATCTTGTCTTTACCTTTATATGCATGATATATTCCTTGTGCTCATATTGATATATTGCTTGGGTTTGTTGACTAACACTTGTATTTAACCAAGAGAGCCAACGCGGCACCTCAACCCATTCAAGGGGAATCTAGAGGAGTTTGTCCAGAGCCCTTCACGGGGAATTCGGCAACACTCTTGTGTTATACATAGTGTTTAGTGTAAAAGTTTTATTTGGTCATAATTATTTTTAGCTTCCGCATCATTTGGCATTAAGTGACCATTAGATCAGCCATCACCTATTCACCCCCCTCTAGGTGAACCTACATATATCAATAAGGCACAAGATATATCAAGCATATAAAGATATAAGCAATGTAAGCATGCAAAGTATAAATACAAGTGAGAGATAGAGAGAGCAATCGCAAACACGGGAGATTATTTCGAGATTAGAGCACCCTTTCTCTACGTCCCCGCCTTCAACACTATGAAGGATTTTCACTAAAAACGATCCCACCGGATCACTCGGTGCTGCAACACCTACAAGGAGTTCACACTCGAACTCTTGGACTCACTAGTCTCTCTCTTGTTCCCGTAAGAACAACACACATGAGCACACTAGCTTGCCGAGGCCGCACCTCTATACTGAGCTCCCACAAGAACTCGAAACAACACGAACCCGCAAGTTCTCCTCCTCAAATACAAGATGACTCTCAACATTTTGATCACCTAAAAACACTCTCACAACAAATCTCCTATAGGATTGATATAGTAATGGATAACTCAAGATTGCGTGAGAAAAACTAGGATAGATTTTGTGGTGAAAAACTCAAGAAATCACTCTTGAAAACTACTCTTGAAAACTCTCATTTTGATATGAAAGTTTTAGCTCTAAAACAAGTGGAGAAAATCTCTTAGAGGGATAGGAAAAACTAGCTTGAAAACCTACTCAAAATCTTGTTGAAAATAATCCAAAACAATCCCATATAAATAGGCTCCAAAAACTAGCCGTTAGGGACAACTCAGCAGGAAATCCTGCTGTCGGTCGACCGCCCGGTCGACCGGCCAGCACCAGAGAATTGGGTGCTTTCAGTCGGTTGACCGGCCGGTCGACCGGCCTGCTATGGCTGGCCTGTGCACGTCCCTTGTGCGCATCGATCGACCGGTATGGTCGACCGATCACTGGTCCGACGACCGTCCGGCCGACCGCCAGTGTGTCTGGTTGGGTAAATAGGGATTTAAAACTTAGATAGTTAAATGCCAATTAAATCCCATAAATTCTCATAAATTTTACAAAAATAAGTTCATTAAAATACTTTGATATACAAACATGTTTGATTAAAAATCAATACATATTATAAACATTTTGAAGTATTTTTGTGATATACAAAATTTGGCTTTAAACAAAAATCGTATTTTTCAAAAACAATCTCCAAATTGAAAAATGATTTTTCTAAAACTTCTTCAAATACAAAAACAAGATATCTTAAACACTTTTGAGACAAGAGTATATGATATGATCCAAAACACATATTGAAAAACACCTAGAGGGGGGGTGAATAGGTGTTAATGCTAATCTAGAAACTAAGTGCGCTAAATGCGGAAGCTTAAAACAATATTGCAACACACTTAATACAACCAACAAGTGTAGCCGAATTCCCAGTGAAGGGCTCTGGACTAACTCCTCTTGATTCCCCTAAATATGGGTTGAGGTGCTATATGAAGCTCTTGTGGTTAAGTATAAGTGAGGCACACACACAAGCAATCCAAGCATATAATGAATAAGCAATATGAATCAATGCAAGGACAACACAAGCAAATAGATATGAATGATGCTTTGCACAAATAATGGAGATAGGGTTAAGAGAAATTGGATCAAACGCAAACACAATGATATGTTTCGAGGTTCGAGCCCCTAGCTCTACATCCCCGCCTTCACCACCGTGAAGGATTTCCAATCCACTAAAGGAGTACCGAACTCCTCTCTCAACCAACAATGCCACCGAGGCAATACAACCACAATCCACCTCTACCGAAGAGGGATAAGGCCCGTAGCCAACAACCAAACTCCACCTCACAATAGAGGGAGCAAACACAAACCTCAACCTCTACCAAAGAGGGAGCACCCAACAATAAAAAGGGTTTACAACTTGGTGGTATCTTTCAACCACAAATAATCTCTCTTTTTCCCACAAACAAATGATCCTAATAGAATAAGATAGGTGATAGCTCAAGTGGAAAAACAAGTGTTTTGATCAAAGAAATTCTCTTGGGAAAACACCAAAAAGATATAGAAATTTAGATCAAAAACTAATTCCCAAAACCTAATTTCTTTGAAATAAACAAAACACTTAAAACAAATAAGATTGATCTTTTAGCACTTAAACTCTTTGAAAACTTGTTTAAAACAATGGAGAAACTCAGAAAATTTTAGCTTGAAAAAACTTGGCCAAAATCCCAAAGAATTGGGGTTTATATAGGCCAAACAGAAAACTAGCCGTTAGGCTGATCTGGCAGCCTGATAGGCTTGCGGTCGGCCGGCCGGCCGACCGCCAACGGTCAGAAATATGACCGTTGGGGCATCCGGTCGACCGCTCGGCCGACCGCCCAGATACAGAGAGCAAAGCTCTCTGGTCCGGTCGACCGGTCGGTCGGCCGGCCTACTGTGCTGCCAGACGTGCATAGCTCTGTGCACGTCGGTCGACCGCAAGGTCGACCGGCCCTTGGTACGGTCGACCGTGCGGTCGGCCGACCTGGCCTGTCAGCAGTTCTAGGTCAGAAACACATGTAAAGAATATTTCTAAAATTCTTTAAAAACTTCTAAAAATCCCCAAAAATAGTTTTAGCATTTTGCATTGATATATAAACTTGTGATAAATATTTTAACTCAAATATCAAGCATATGAAACCATTTTTGTGTTTTATCATTTTTACCAAAAACCAAAACATGTATTTTGTCAAACTTTGATTTTTTTTCAATACATGAATAGAAAGGTCAAAATAAGTTTGTATAAGTCATGTAAGCATGTATGTATATTGAACACATCTAATATACATAAAAACAAAGTAAACTTGTTTTGATCAATCTATTCATGAAAACCAATTCCAAATCATGAAACGTGTGTGTATTGTGCACTTGAGCATATCAACTATACTAAGCTTTACAAATGGATCTAAAACACACTAAACTAAACTAGGATACCTAAGTCTTCTTGATGATCTTTATCTTCAAGTCGACTCGATCCCAAACGTGATCCACCGAGTGCAAAGGTATGATCTTGATGCTCGGGCACGGGAATCACCAAGTGAAGGCTTTCAAACTCCTCTTTTTGAAGCAATCACCAACTAATATCTTGTTTAATGATCTGAAACTAAAATCACAAGATTATTAGTAAACATAACTACATGAGTTAATCATCATCAAAACTAGAGAGGAAGGCCTCCGGGCTAACAATCTCCCCCTTTTTGATGATGACAAAACTCATGGAGTTATATGTGCATGGATTAAAGTTAAGCTTCAAAGAAGCTCCCCCTTAACTCATGCATAAACAAATAAACATAATGAATATGCAATGAAGGCTCTTAAACATGAATACATAGATATGCATAAACAATAAAAATGTTCTACATACCAATGAAATGTTCAAAAACAAAATATGCTCTAGATACCAATTAAATTAAACTAAATTAAACTTAATATATGCAAAACATAAATATGCATATATAAACCTCAAACAAACTCAAAATCTTTCTCCCCCTTTTTGTCAATCATCAATAAAGGGGTAAACAATCAAAACGAAACAAAAATTTCTCCCCTTTTTAATACAAAGAAATAATGAAGGGGTAAAAGCAAAACTAAATCAATAAATTTTTCTCCCTCTTTTTGTTCAAAACAATGAATCAACAAAAGGGTTAATAAAAACAATGTTCTCCCCCTTTTTGTCTAAAACAAAAACAAAAACCAAATAGGGGTGACAATCAATTAAGGTACCAATTGAAAATATGTCAAAGAAGCATCTTGATACCAATTGAAAGTAAACATAGATCAATAAATAAATGGTATATGCGATATACATTCATGAAGAGGAAGACGGTAAAGTAACTTTCCTACATATATACATTATATGAAAGAGAGATGACAAGCCCTAATTCACATAACGCATATTATGTAATGCATAAGAGGAGATGTGAAGCTCCCCCTACACACGTGTACCACATAAAGAAGAGATTGTCAAGCTCTTCAATATAAGATACACTCAACATGAATTTATATGTAGAAGAGATGTTAAGCTCTCCTTGCATATAGGCAATACATATCAAAACTCTTATATTTATCTTTTTAAAACAAAATTTTGAGATACCAATTTTAAAAAACATTCAAATAAACATCTTGATATCAAAGTAGAGTATTTTTCTTTTCAAGTATATGATATCAAATGAAATTTTTATTTTCTATCATAAAGTAAGGGAGTGGAAATACAAATACCAAATGAAATATGAAAATCGAATTTTCTCCCCCTTTATGAAATACCAACAAAACACATGCATAAGCTTGTTTAAGAAACCAATTGAAAATTGAATCAATTGAAACAAAGTTGAAGCTCAAGCTTTAGCATAAACAAAATATATATGTATGAAAAATTTAATACCAATCGAAATTGATACTATTGAAATTGAAAAACATACATACATACAAACATATATGAGTATACAAGAAAGGTCAAAATTGATACCAATTGAAAGAATTTCAATGATACCAATTGAAACAACAATAATGATCAAGTGTATACATCATATAACTACCACCCAACCATGTTTAAGTTTAAAATGATTTTCAATATAAGGCATACATGAGCATGATCTCCCATCCGTCCGCCCGTGAAAGGTAGGGGTTTTCAAAAAAAATAGATTTGAAAATAAGGTTTGTTTGAAAAACTCTACCATATGAAGAATACCGTAACTAGTTATATGAATTGTAAACTAGTACGAAATCCTTTAAGAAAGGAATAGAACAAAATTATTTTTCATGAAAACATGAAATTCACAAAATAGTCAACACTCATAATCAATTAGGCATAAATATGACTCATGAAAACAAAACATGAGTAAACAATAAATGTGAGTGTACAAATAAGATGTGAAGATTATAATCATGAAAGATAGACAATAAGCTCAATATTCCTTGAAACATGAAAAACATCAAAACTTATTTAATCTTCAAGGTATATGTATGTCCTATACAAACTAAAGTATACATACATATCCAAACACAACGAGTCCACAAAGATATATGCATGAAGGCACGTGGCTCAAAAGGATGTATATGTATAACAATAATTTGGATAAAATGGACATATATATGAAGTTAAACAAAAATACATGAAAACATGAAAAGCTAAGTTTTCATTAAAACAAATTTTCATATCAAGGCATATGTATGTTTTGTCAAACATGAAGTATACATACATATCCCTAAACACAATTTGAGTCCATAATAAAGATTTGCATGAAAGGCAAATGACTCAAGGGGTATACATGTATATCTAATAGTTTAGACAAGATAGACATATACATGAAATGAAAACTCATACACATAAAACAAATCCAAAAATAGGAATACAAGTTTAAAATGTATGAATCATCAAAACTAGACTATACTAACACATCTAATGGGAACAAATAAGCATCCAAGCCCAAACATATATAGATTTATTTGTTGTCCACTATATGTGTAAGATAAATCCTAATCTTAATGAAAACTAACATTTAAACAAGTAATCAACACATGAAGCATGAAAACAAGACAAAAATCAACATGATAAACATAAACATGATTATTATGTAAATCCACATGTTATTAAACCTATGATAAACATGATAGCTAAACAAAGGTGAGAACACTAAAATAATGGTCCATATTAAACATGGGTGTCTCAAAAGGCTATACATGTATGTCAAGGGTCTAATAATCATGGCATGAACATAATAATCTATAAACATCAAAGACATGCTATAAACAATGAACATGAAAAGCATGCATAAATAAAACGGGAGTAAAGGATTGTCACCAAAATCGAATAAGCAACTCTCCTTGTCTCCTAAACATGGTGGTCCTCTCCACCAAACTTCCCTTGAAAGTGATGCATCTAATTGATTTCCATGAAGCTCGGAACGCATCCACTCCAAGGTACCGCTACTCTCACGTCATGTGAGAGCCCACACCTACATCAAATATAAGAGGGGTGGTCTTTAGTACCCATATCTTATTGGGTCCATGGGGGTTAGTACCTTCTCTAACCCAAACAAATTTATTTGCTAAATTTATATCATGTATACGATCATAGCAAAATTTAGCAAGGTGGCCCTTACGTCCACAATGTGTACAAGTGTACACATGGGCATACATAGTGTGATGGTGTCCGTGAGGAGCATGTGTATGCCGTGGAGGGTGTGCATGAAAAGATGGAACTTGTTTCTTTCGAAACAAAGTTTCCAAACGTGTATGACCCACTACACATTGGCTCAAAGTGGAGCCCAAACAATCCATATTCTTCTTAAGCAAATTTATATCATTTTCAATAGTAGAAGAAATGGAGCATGCAAGGGGTGATCTAGGTGAAACTACCCTAGCATGGCAAACATGTGAATCAATCTTATTTCGTAAAACTTCATTTTTCTTTAAACAAACATTTAAATCATTAGAAATAGAAATTATTTTGTTTTTCAAGGCAACATTCTCTTTTAAAACAAAATCAATTTTTGAAGACAAGTTTTCATTTTTCTTCAAAACATTATTGCAATCATTTTTATTTTTCAAAAATTCATTTTCTTTTAGAGCAAGGTCTAGTTGAGATCTCAATGAATCCCTTTCATTATAGACCTCAACCTTCTCTTGCAAAACATTGTTAAGTCTAGAATGCAAATTTATATTTTCTTTTTCAAGGCCTAGAATTTTCTTTTTCAAAATCTTATATTTTTCAATCAATTTTTCACAAACAATTGAAAGTTCTTCATTCAAAGCATGGGCATCAATATTTTCATCATATGAAGAACTAGAAACATCATTATCTAGTTGAGTTTCCGATTGTACCTCAAGGGAGTTATTCCCTTGGATCATGAAGCATTGTGAGTCGGATCCTCCACTAGATTCCTCCGGTTGGATTGGCAATTGAAGCTTGGAGGTGGTGGTTGTCAAAATGTTCCACGCTGCAAAGGAATCAATGTTAGAAACATGTATAAGATATTCTTTTGAAAGCGTGCTTCTAATGACCTCTAGGGCTTGTGCATTGGCCCCTATATGTTTGCTATCACTAAGGTAGGATTCCTTGGTAATGGCAAGATGAACCTTATAACCTAGGGTTTGTAGGTAAATGGACATCCTAGTCTTCCAAACAAGAATGTTGGAAGGGTCAAACATAGATGGGGTCATGAAGTCCATGGGTCCAAACTATATGTGTGCAAACAAGCAAATGCAAATGTAGATTAGCTAAACCAAGATCTCACTCCTAGGATGTTAAGCCTAAAGTATCAGGAGCGTAGGCTCTGATACCAATTGAAAAACACCTAGAGGGGGGGTGAATAGGTGTTAATGCTAATCTAGAAACTAAGTGCGCTAAATGCGAAAGCTTAAAACAATATTGCAACACACTTAATACAACCAACAAGTGTAGTCGAATTCCCCGTGAAGGGCTCTGGACTAACTCCTCTTGATTCCCCTAAATATGGGTTGAGGTGCTATATGAAGCTCTTGTGGTTAAGTATAAGTGAGGCACACACACAAGCAATCCAAGCATATAATGAATAAGCAATATGAATCAACGCAAGGACAACACAAGTAAATAGATATGAATGATATGAATGATGCTTTGCACAAATAAAGGAGATAGGGTTAAGAGAAATTGGATCAAACGCAAACACAATGATATGTTTCGAGGTTCGAGCCCCTAACTCTACATCCCCGCCTTCACCACCGTGAAGGATTTCCAATCCACTAAAGGAGTACCGAACTCCTCTCTCAACCAACAATGCCACCGAGGCAATACAACCACAATCCATCTCTACCGAAGAGGGATAAGGCCCGTAGCCAACAACCAAACTCCACCTCACAATAGAGGGAGCAAACACAAACCTCAACCTCTACCAAAGAGGGAGCACCCAACAATGAAAAGGGTTTACAACTTGGTGGTATCTTTCAACCACAAACAATCTCTTTTTTTTCCACAAACAAATGATCCTAATAGAATAGGATAGGTGATAGCTCAAGTGGAAAAACAAGTATTTTGATCAAAGAAATTCTCTTGGGAAAACACCAAAAAGATATAGAAGTTCAGATCAAAAACTAATTCCCAAAACCCTAATTTCTTTGAAATAAACAAAATACTTAAAACAAATAAGATTGATCTTTTAACACTTAAACTCTTTTGAAAACTTGTTTCAAACAATGGAGAAACTCAGAAAATTTTAGCTTGAAAAAGCTTGGCCAAAATCCCAAAGAATTGGGGTTTATATAGGCCAAACAGAAAACTAGCCGTTAGGCTGATCTGGCAGCCTGACAGGCTTGCGGTCGGCCGGCCGGCCGACCGCCAACAGTCAGAAATATGACCGTTGGGGCATCTGGTCGACCGCTCGGCAGACCGCCTAGATACAGAGAGCAAAACTCTCTGGTCCGGTCGACCGGTAGGTCGGCCGGCCCACTGTGCTGCCAGACGTGCACAGCTCTGTGCACGTCGGTCGACCGCAAGGTCGACCGGCCCTTGGTACGGTCGACCGTGCGGTCGGCTGACCTGGCCTGTCAGCCAGTTCTGGGTCAGAAACACATGTAAAGAATATTTCTAAAAATTCTTTAAAAACTTCTAAAAATTCTCAAAAATAGTTTTAGCATTTTGTATTAATATATAAACTTGTGATAAATATTTTAACTCAAATATCAAGCATATGAAACCATTTTTGTGTTTTATCATTTTTACCAAAAACCAAAACATGTATTTTGTCAAACTTTGATTTTTTTCAATACATGAATAGGAAGGTCAAAATAAGTTTGTATAAGTCATGTAAGCATGTATGTATATTGAACACATCTAATATACATAAAAACAAAGTAAACTTATTTTGATCAATCTATTCATGAAAACCAATTCCAAATCATGAAACGTGTGTGTGTATTGTGCACTTGAGCATATCAACTATACTAAGCTTTACAAATGGATCTAAAACACACTAAACTAAACTAGGATACCTAAGTCTTCTTGATGATCTTTATCTTCAAGTCGACTCGATCCCAAACGTGATCCACCGAGTGCAAAGGTATGATCTTGATGCTCGGGCACGGGAATCACCAAGTGAAGGCTTCCAAACTCCTCTTTTTGAAGCAATCACCAACTAATATCTTGTTTAATGATCTGAAACTAAAATCACAAGATTATTAGTAAACATAACTATATGAGTTAATCATCATCAAAACTAGAAAGGAAGGCCTCCGGGCCAACACATATAAGATGAAATATCTATGTTTTTGACAATAAGCTTTAAAAATAAGTTTTGATAAATCCAAAACAATGCTTTTCTAAACTCAAAACTATCTTATGAAAACACATATAAATTTTTTTTGTGTGTGTATGAACTTGAGCAATCCACTAACTAATCTATCCTTTACATTTTATCTAAAAACAAATCTTGACACTTACAAAACTTGACACAAGTCTGCTTGAAATTTTTCTTCTCCTTCTTGACTTGGTCCAAACCTTGATCCAATGAGCTAGATTCCTCTTGAGTACTTGATGCAATCCTGATGCACGAGCTTTTGAATCAACACGTGCTAGCTCTAAAACTTGACTTCGAATCCTTTGTTGAAGCTAAATACCTACTAAGATCTTGATCAAATATCTGAAACTAAATAAGCACAAGATCATTAGTACTGTAACTACATGAGTTAATCATCATCAGAACTAGAGTGATGGACCTTTGGGCCAACAAAAACTTTTTTATTATTGTCTTTTCTTTCACCAACATATGATCACTTGGCGACCACCATTATGTATGAAAAAGAGACTTTAAAGTTGAAAGATGTTAGTCTGATACTCTAGAACAACAAACTGATGAAGAAGACATATTCCACAGAGGAAGCCTTAGGATTGGTAGTCAAAAAGCAAAGGGGGAGATCACAAAGTAGAGGATCCAAGAAGGTACCAAAGCTTCTAGCAGAAACAATAATTTCTACTACTGCAAACAGTCAAGGCACATGAAGAAGAATTGCTTCAAGTACAAGGAGATATTAAAGAACAAGGGTGGTCCAAGAATTGATGGAGCTAGCACCAGTGGGAACCAATCAAATCAAGCTGGCGTAGCGAAGGAAGCAGTTGAAGAACCATGTAATGTTCTGTCGGTGAATCCAGACAGAGGCAAGGGGAGATTCTCGGATGCTTGGTTGCTTGACTCGGTGTGCACAAACCACATGCACCCAAGTAAAGAGTGGTTCAGTACATCTGAGCCTTTTAAGGAGGCACAGTCCTGATGGATAATGATACTACATGTAATACAATATGGAATAGGCAATATTCTTATGAAAATGTTTGACAGATGGCTGTGGACACTCAAGGACATGAGAAATGTTTCAGGCCTGAGGAAAAAATCTTTTCTTGTTGGAGCCTTAAAAGCTCAGGGATACAAGTTCTCAGATACGGATGGAGCTCTAAAAGTCACTAAGGGTTCCATGACAGTCCTCAAAGTAGAGCGTATGACGAACTTATACAAAGTGATCGGAAGCGTGGTGATTGGTGATACTTTCTAAGCAACAAAGAAGGATGACAGTGCAAGACTTTGACACATGCGTCTTGAACACATTAGTGAACAAGGTCTTCAAGCCCTACACATCCAAGGAGTTCTACTAGGTATTAAACACTGCAAACTCAATCTATGTAAGTTTTCCATTATGGGTAGACAGTCAGAGTAGTTTTTACTACCTTAGTGCATAAAACTAACGGCTTGTTAGATCTTATACACACGAATGTGTAGGGACATTCTCTAGTTGCATCTATTTGGGGTGCATGTTATTATGTTAGTTTATAGATGATTTCTCTCGAAAGGTATATGTATACTTCTTGAAGCAGAAATGAAGTATTTCAGAAGTTCAAGAAGTAGAAAGCCAAGGTAGAGAATCAGAAGGAGCAAAAGGTGAAGTTCTTGAGGTCAGATAATTGGGTTGAGTTAATCTTCAGAATTAAAGGGGTACTTATCTAGTGAAGGTATTGAGCAACAACTAAGTATTCGAGGGAGGTTATAACAAAATGGAGTACCAGATAGCATGAATCAGATACTTACAGAGCGTGCCCGCAGTATGAGGTTACAGGCTAACATGTCAGAAGATTTTTGAGCAGAGGTAGTGAGTCATGCGAGCTATTTAGTGCACATGTTACCATCTATAGCCGTTAATCCTCAGACCCCATAAGAGATATGATAAGGAGAGTCAGTGGACTATTCAACCTTACGGATATTTGGCTGCCGGCGTACAGTTTGATTGATAGTCAAAAGAGAAACAAGCTAGAGTTCAAGTCAAAGAGGTGTTACCTCATCGATTTTACCAAGGGAATCAAGGCATACATGCTTGGGATCTAGAGAAGAAGAGTGCCTTTGTTAACAGAGATGCGGTCTTTGATGAAGAATTAATGTTGCAAAAAAAGTCAAAGACGGAGGACAAGGCACAATGTGGAGCTTTAGATAGTTTAATAAATTCTCAGAGTAAGCAGTTTGAGTTTTCAAATGACTCCAATAAGCCTATTAGATCAGATGAAAACTTCTCAGATTCAGATGGAGACAGATATGAAGCTACTCAAGAGAAACATGTAAAATCTAGACCATTGAAATGGTCAGTCAGAGTTTCAGTGCCACCAATCATATATGACTGGTAAGAGGACTAAGCCTCTTTTGCATTAGTAATGGAAGCTAGAGATCCTAGCAGTTATAAAGAGGTAATCGATGTGGATGACAGTGACAAGTGGGTCATAACCATAGAACAGGAGATGAAGTCTTTGGAGAGGAATCAAATATGAGATTTGGTAAATCTATCAAAGAACTCTAAAGCGATAGGTTGCAGTTGAGTCTTTCAAAAGAAAGACAATGAGCAATACAAGGCAAGATTAGTAGCGAAAGGGTATTCTCAGAAGGAGGGTGTTTATTACAATGAGGTTTTCTCTCCTATAGTCAAGTATACATCTATTCGGTTATTGTTGGCAATCGTGGCTCAATGTGACCTCGAGTTGGAGCAGCTGGATGTGAAAAGAATATTTCTGCATGGTGATCTAGAGAAGAGGATATACATGAAGTAACCTAAAGGGTTCATTCAGGAAGGTCAGAAAAACAAGACGTGTCTTCTCAAAAAGTCTCTTTGTGGGCTGAAGTAGCTTTTCCAGACAGTGGTACAAGCGGTTCGACTCATTTATGATCAAAGTCAATTACACCCGATGTGAATATTACAGTTGTGTTTAACAAGAAGTATAATGATGATCTCACATATTTTCTCTTATATGTGGTTGATATCCTGATTGCTACGAGAAATAAGACACATATTCAGAATCTTAAAGCTCATCTAAAGACGGAGTTCGACATAAAAGATTTGGGAGAAGCTAAGAAAATCTTAGGTATGGAAATCAATTGAGACAGGAGCATATGCAAACTCTGACTATCCCAAGAGAATTATATTTTCAAAATGCTGAAAAAGTTCAATATGACTGAAGCAAGACCGGCCATTACTCTTTTGACAGGTCACTTCAGGCTATCCTCCAGTTAGTGTCCAAACTGACAAGAAGAGGAGGATGAGATATTTTGAGTACCATATACTAGGGCAGTGAGATCGTTGATGTATATTATGGTTTGCACTAAGTCTGACTTAGCCTATGAAGTTACTACAATAAGTAGGTTCATGTCGAATCCAGGAAGACAATAAGGAAGCAATGAAGTGGGTACTATAATATTTAAGAAAGACTGCAAGATTGAGCTTTGCGTTTCAGAGGTTGGAAACAAGAAAGGTTAAGGTGTTACAAGGACATATTGATGCATATTATGCAGAAGATCTTGATCAGTTAAGATCTACGATGAGTTATGAATTCACAGTAGCTGATTGCGTTGTTAGTTGGAAGACAGAGTTGTAAGATACTGTGACACTTTAAATAATAGAGGCAGATTACATGGCTGCATCTGAGACGTCTAAGGAAGCCTTGTGGTTAAGAGAATTGGTCGGTATATTTGGCATCATACAAAATTTAGCTCAGGTCGACTATGACAGTCAGAGTACCTTACATCTCGCTAAGGATCACAAGTATCACAAGATACGTCATTGGGTTGTAGTAGAAAATATTATTGACTTGCTGAAAATCAGTACAAAAAGAATTTGATAGATATGATGACAAAGATCATCCCGAAGAAGAAGTTCAGAGTATCTTTGAACTTCATCAATATCCTCCAAAGGTAATGTGGAGAATGGGCTCTTGAGAGGGAGTCGTGTGAAGTCACAAAAGGGGTAATATAAGCTTATTGATGATGTGGAGGCCAATTTCTACAAGGGACTCATGGCATGTGAGTTAAGGTGAAAATTGTTGGCATCCATTAGAAAAGACTACACAACAAGATTAAAGAGATTTCAGAAGATTCAACAACTAGAAATGTGCACAGATATGCACAGGCTCAGTCTGTCGATAATTAAGCCAGGGCGGCTGACCGTGAGCCAATGAGACTGAAGACATCTCAGTCTGTCAACTCACACAGCTGTCGATAGGTAGCAATGACTGTTAAAGACAAATCGACAGGAGATCGACTGCTGCTTCAACAAAGATTTGGTGTGTGCTAGTCTATAGACAGCTGACACGCAGTTGTCGACAGCTATGGATATTTTTAGAATCTGAACTATTTTCAGATTCTGGTTTTGAAAGGGTTTCTAAATCCTTCTTTCTAAGGGCTGTTAATTGGATGGTTATAATATTTTTGCTAAAGATTTAGAAGGTCTAGATTTATTCTAGATGTTTATAAATCTCTAGGGTTGTGAGTTTAGAGATGTATACTTTTTTTGAGAGAAAGATGGGGTCTTAGCCCAAGAATTTATTAAAAAAATAAATAATAAGAACAACAAGAAGAGAGTGAGAGAGGACACTTACAAACTCCTTTTGCAAACTCCTCACACTCTAACCAAAGGACAAACCCTCCTCCTACCCAATTAAAAGAGACATACACTCCACACTCTCATCTCACAAAAGCTATATCTTTGACAGATGCAACTCAGAACTAGCACTCTCGGATCAACAATCCACCTAGAACCATTCGGCCTGAGGTTACTGCATGCACCTCTGCCAAAGTGACTGAGCAATCACATTTAATCTGAACTTTGGATGGATTATTGTTGTAGTAGAACATGTTGGCCCAAGGTGACAATCACCCGGTTTTTGTGTGTTTTGATGATTACAAAACATATTAGTTATTTGTACTAATATTGTTTATTGGTTAAGTGTGTTTCAGGGTTCTAACTAATCTAGAAGGTTTCTTCCCTAAAGGAAAGTGTTTTGGACTCAAGTCAACTCAAATTGGGCTCAAGAATCAAGTTTTGAAGATCATATGGTGGAAAGCCCTCTTGAAGCACTTGTAGTACTTAGAACCAATGTAAGAAATAGTTTGTTAAAGGTTGAGTTTGGAAAATTGGCTCTAGGATACACACACACATTTTTAAATACAAGTTTTCAAAGTCAAAGTTTTTGTTTCTAAGTTTTTCTCATGAATATACATGACTCCAAGTTTTACAAAGACATATATCATTTTTAAATCATGTATACTCTTTTCATCATGATACTTAGATACTCTTTACTTCAAAATAATTTCTACAACAAAAAAAATTCCAAGTCCTGCTGCTGTTTTTTCTGTTTCAGGCCTGACCGGCCGACCGGCACGGTCGACCGGCGCCCATGTCAGGACGTGCACGTTTGTGCACGTCTGTCGGCCGACCGCTCGGGTCGACCAACTGAAAGCAGTTGCTCTCGGGTTTTCTGGGTCGACCGCCCGGTCGACCGCCCGAAGAAAACTGTGTTTTCTCTTAGAGGACGGTCGACCCGAGCCCAACGGCTCTTTGCCATCTGAGCTGGCGGCCGACCGGCCCGGTCGACCGCCAGGCCTGCAAAAGCCCAACGGCTCTTTCCTCTTTTGTGCAATTCTGAAATCTGTCTTTTTAATCTGTTTTGGCAGACTTTTTCTGAGGTTTTGGAGATCTTTTTCAGAGCAAATAAGCTTAAAATAAATTGTTTTTTAACCTATTTCTCTCCCTATAAATAGAGGAGAAGAGTCTCTTGCAAAACACCAAGAAAAATCCTCAAGTTTTCATAGCTTTCAAAAAGAAAAGAAAAGTGTTTAAGCTCTTCATCTCCAACTCTTTCTTGAGCTTGTTTTCAGTTGTGTTCCCTAGCAAAAATCATCTCTACAACTGAGTTTTCTCACTACACTTCTTAGAGCCAAAAATTCCCTACTCAATATATAAGGAAGTTGTAAAAGAGTGAGAGTTTGTAAGAAGTTTGGTGATCTTGTTGTGATCACTTTGGCTACTTGTGTTCATCTTGTTCTTGTGGAGACACCTCTTCGGTAGAGGTTCTTGTAAGTGGTGGAGCTCGGTGCTCGGGTCTTCGGTAGACCGTTGTAATCATCCTCGGTGGATAGTGGAAACCCTTCACGGAGGTGAAGGCGGGGAGTAGAGCGGTGGCTCGAACCTCGAAACAAACATCTTGTGTTTGCGATTGCTTTGTGTCCATTTTGCTTTAAATTTCTCTTGCTATCTATTGCTTTCAATTACTTGCTTGAGATCTAGTTTTCTTTCCTTGTGTTATTGCCTCTAGTTTGTGATACTTGTGATATATCTTGTGTGCATTTCATCATTGCATATTATTCATTCCTTGTTCGATCAATTCTCATACAACAAGGTTGCATTGCGCACCTCTAACCCATTCAAGGGGAATTGGGAGGAAGGAGTTCAGAACCTCTCACGGGTATTCGGCTCTTAGTCTTGTTTTGAGAGATCGTTACATCATTCACCCATCTTAGTTTTAAAAGATTGTTAGATTGGCAATTACACCTATTCACCCCCCCTCTAGGTGTTTTTTTCAATTGGTATCGGAGCTTGGACTCTAGGCTCTTGGTTTAACAACCTTAGAGAGATCCTAATATTGCTAATTATTTCATTCATTCTCACTTAGTAAAAATGGCCGATGGAATTAAAACCCCTCCTAAGTTTGATGGACTTAACTTTCCCATATGGAAGGTTAAGATGACCGTTTTCTTGCAATATCTAGGAAGTCGAGTTGCAAAGGCCGTGACCAAACCCTTTAGTGCACCCCCCGGTGATGAATCCACTTGGTCCGAAATTGAGACTAAGGAATTTGATGCTAATGCTAGGGCTCATTATGCACTCCTTCAAGCCCTTAATAATGATGATATAGCTAGAGTTATTCATTGCAAGTCCGCATATGAAATTTGGACACATTTGCTAGTTACTCATGAAGGGACTTCACAAGTAAAGAGGGCTAAGATAGACCTTCTTCGGTCCCAATATGAAAACTTTTGCATGCAAGAAAATGAAACCATAGATGATATGGTTACAAAATTTACTAAGATTACTAATGGACTTTCTTCTCTAGGTGATGGCATTGATAATGATCAAAGAGTTAGAAAGATCATTCAGGCTCTTCCTCCTTCATGGGAAGTAAAAGCAACAACCTTGAAGGAACTAAATGACAAGGAGGAGATGGAGCTAATTGGTCTCATTGGGAACCTCAAAACCCATGAGATGGAGAGGAAAGCAAGGGAGGACATGGCTCCTTCCAAAAAGAAGACTATAGCCTTCAAAAGTCAATCTACACACTCCGACGAAGACGATGAAGAAGAAGATGACGAAGAGCTCTCACTTCTTGTAAAGAACGTCCGGAGGATGTATAACAAGGCTAAATTTCAAGGAAGAAGGAGATGGCAAGGAGGCAAAGAAGAAAGAAAGATTATTTGCTTCAATTGCCAAAGACCGGGACACATTGTTGCGGAGTGCCCGGATAAAGTAAAGCCCTCCACCTCAAAGAAACCCTACAAGAAGAAGGCAATGAAAGCTACATGGGATTCCGAGAACGAATCCGAGGAGGAGATTGATACCGCCAACATGTGCTTCATGGCAAATGAAGGCACAAATAAGGTAAACCCTTCCATTTCTCTTAATGATGAACTTTCCATGGATGAATTAGGAGAAGCATTTGTAGAACTATCACATAACTATGATTTTCTTAAGAAAAATATTTAAAAATGAAAAAGGAAAATGAATCTCTTAATCATCAAGTTTTTACTCTTTCTAAGAAAAAGATGAATTACTTTCCACTCTTGTTTCCATCCAAAAAGATTTTGACAAATATAAGATTTCTTGTAAAGGCAAGTCCCCACTAATTGATTCTAATGAGATTACCATGCTTAAAGATAGAATAGACTCATTAGGAATTATTTTAAAAAATTATGAGTTTGATAAGAAGAAATTAGAGGCCATGTTTTCTAAGAAACAAGCCCCCAAGAAAAATGTTTACCATGCTCATGCTCATGTTCATACCACACAACCTTTACATCGTGGCAAACCCCCAAAACATGCTCACACTTCACACACACATCATGCATTCATGTATGGTAGAGTGCACTCATGTTCACATTGTGGGCGGAAAGGGCACTTAGCTAATTTTTACTATGATAGACTAAGTGCATCATGTCATAATGTTTGGGTTCGAAACACTAACTTTCAAGGACCCAAGAAAATTTGGGTACCAAAGTCAATGAATTTGTTAAATAATGTAGGTACCTTCCAAGGCCCAACGACGTAGAGGATTGTGGTATCTTGATAGTGGTTGCTCAAGGCACATGACTTGGGACATCAACAACTTTGCAACCCTATCAAGATACCATAAAGGTGGCACCGTCACCTTCGGAGATGATGCCAAGGGTAATATCATCGGTATTGGTAATGTAAAACTCGGCACATCCCCTTTAATTGAGAATGTAGTTTTAGTTGATGGCCTCAAGCATAACCTCTTGAGTGTTAGTCAACTTTGTGATAAAGGCTTTGATGTTGTTTTTGATAATGTAGTTTGTAAAGTAATTGATAGAATTTCTAATACTTGTGTGTTTTCTGGTTTTCGTGAAAGTAATGTTTATATGATAGATATGTCTAATATGTCTTGTAATATTACTTGTTTAAAAGCCCTCGATGACGACTCTTGGTTGTGGCATAGAAGATTAGGTCATATTTCATTTGACCATATATCTAGGTTAAACACAAAGGAAATGGTGAAAGGTATTCCTTGTTTGAATTTTGAAAAGGACCGAGTTTGTGACGCATGTCAATTTGGGAAACAAACTAAATCTTCTTTCAAGTCATTAAGGATATCATGACATCACGTCCTTTGGAGCTAATCCATATGGATCTATTTGGCCCAACACAAACCAAAAGTCTAAGTGGGAATAGATTTGCATTTGTTTTGGTTGATGACTTTTCACGGTTTACTTGGGTTTTCTTCCTTGAACACAAAAATCAAGCATTTTCATATTTCCAATCTTTTAAGAAAAGAGTTGAAAAAGAAAAAGATGTTTCAATTTTAAGGAAAAGAAGTGATAGAGGAGGTGAATTCATTAACCTACCCTTTACCACTTTTTGTGAAGAACATGGAATAAAGCATGAACTTTCTTGTCCTAGAACTCCACAACAAAATGGAGTAGTTGAACGGAAAAATCGAACTTTACAAGAGATGGCTAGGACAATGCTAAGTGAATATGGTCTACCACATTATTTGTGGGCCGAGGCCGTTAATACATCATGCTATATATCAAATCGTGTTTTCTTATGTAAAAATACTTCAAAAACTTCTTTTGAAATGTACTTTTCTAGAAAACTAAATGTTTCATATTTCAAGGTTTTTGGATGCAAATGTTTTGTTTTAAATACAAAAGATAATTTAGGAAAATTTGATGCTAGATCTTATGAGGCAATTTTTGTGGTTTATTCTAATACAAGTAAGGCTTATAGAATCTTCAATAGATTATCTTTGACTATTGAGGAATCTATACATGTTAAGTTTGAAGAATCTAACTTGTTTGTTAAGAATATTGTAGAAATAGATGCATTGGATGAAGGCTTGGAGAAAGTAACCTTGGAGGATACACCTACTATGGGAGACAAGCCAAAGGATGATGAAGGAAGTGAAGCTAAAGTAGAAGAGGCTCAAGGACATGAAATTCAATCAATTGACGTGGAGCCTACTCAACAATTTCCAAAGGGTTGGAGATACAATCCTCATCATCCCAAGGACCTCGTCATAGGTGAAGTATCAAAAGGGGTAACCACTCTGATAGGTAGTGAAAAATGCATAATTGTCATCATATATACCATCGCATTTGCACATTTATTCATATTATAGTGCACATTTATTAATATTTCTTTATTTAATATGTGCAGGCCTCAAATTATCAAGTTAATAAAGAATAAAGCTTAAAGAGCCCAAAAGCCCAGATCCAAGCCCATGTTTGAAGCCCAGGTGAAGAAGCGCATATACAAAGATTCAAAATGCAAATACAAGGGCTAAAAGTTGCAAATATCAGAGATTAGGGAAGGATAGACTTCTATCCAACCCTAAACACCTGCAAGATAAGGATAAAAGGCCAAGATTAAGAGGAATTTCGTAGAGAGAAGATTTGAAGAAATCTGGATTAAGGGTAACTTGATTACCAAGTTATCTCGAAAATCCAGATTTAAAGGCCAGGATCTCACTTCTGGAAGCAGGCGCCCATTTGGACGGACCAGGAGAGGCCACGCGCCGAAGCGCGTGGCCAGAAGCCACTAAACTGCCGCGGAGGCGCGGCAAAAGCCGCGGATCCGCGGCATTATGGATGAGTCAGGGCAACTGATTTCTGGCGCGTTCTTATCCGGGACTCCTCTACATTCTGCACTATAAATATCAGTGCATTCGCAACAGGGAGGGGCATGCAGAGACGATTAGGGTTTTCTTTAGCCATTTTTATTAAAGTTGTAATTTTTATTCATGCTATTTGTGGAGAAGAAGGAGACGATTGTGTAACCAGATTCATCGAAATAAAGGTCACTCTTTTGTTCTCTTTTAATTTCTGCACTTTATTTCTTTTTGTCATCTCTCGTGTTTTAATCTTCGATCTCTTCTTGTTTTCGTTTTTCTTTCTTTTACAATCTTTCTCATAAAAATAAAAAAAAATAAATATTGAAAAGGTAAAAATAATTATGAAGAACTAATCATCCTAGTGGTTTGCTGAGATTCTTGAAGCAACCCTAGATGCAATTAAAACTTGATCAGATTAATGAACATCACTAGAAACCCTAGGTTTAAAGGCAACTAATTCTTGAAGATCAACAAAAATACTTAAAATTCTTAATCTAGGTTACATGTTAAAAGAACTTATCATGACTTCAACCCTAAGAACTAGGACAGCATAACTTGAGATTAGTCTTCTATTAGGCTGTACCTAGATGTTAGGTTGAACCATAGTTGGTTTTTGAATAATGCAACTTAGTATAGAATCGTGTATTAATTTTCTTGCTTGAGATAATTGCAATAACCTAGGGTAAATCATATCAGTCTTAAGATGAAGATCAAGCTCTTTAATTTGCAATAGGGTTGTGGTAGAAAATCAGCAAAACCATCTCTTTCACATATTTTCATCTCAAGATCTAATCTCTCTCTCTTATTTTTGAAGATACAGAGGAATCGAGTCGAAACGCTTTCATCGCATCCTTCCCTGAGGATCACGACCCGCTCGAGCCCTTGCTACAGCGGATTCGCATTGAGACTAAGACAATCTGAACTCTATTTTTATTCTCAATCAAATTTTGGCGCCGTTGCCGGGGAAGGAACGGCACGATTTCTTTGTTCTAATCATTCTTTCTTTTCTGTTGCAGGTACAGAGAACAGAAAGCAGAAACAGAGCAGCAGAAGATACATATTGCTATCCAGTGCCTCTGCCCTCGAAGGCAGAGCACTTGGACCTACAAGTTTGCCGTGAATCCACGGCAAAAGCCGCGAATCCGCGGCAATTGTAGCTCACTACTAATTCATTTTTCTGCAGGTTGCTCTGCAGTGCAAAAAAATATTTTCTGCTGTGTTATTTCCTCTCTGTGATCACTCTGCAACTGTTAATAATTAACATTAACCTATTTGTTGAAAAAAATAAAAAAATATTTTTAGACTCTTGCATTTTAGGGCACGTGTCTATTTTAATTCTTTTATTCTATTGAAGAGTGCTGGCGACAAGGTACGTTTGCATAGCATATAGATTAGGAAGCACTCTTGTTTGTTTACCGCTTTCTTGAGTGATTACTTTTCTACCGCTTTACACGTACACTAATCCATTTTAAGGGCATAACCCATAACAAAGATAAGGTGGGGATTTCATCACCCTTCCTTGGCCCACAAATCATACCAGTCACACTCACAACCCTAACCCTAATTAAAACTTGACTAGACGTTGGCCCTAAGGTAACTCGGACTCAATAGGAGATTGACCGAAGAAGGAAAGTTGTTCGAAATTAACCCTTGCCAAATCGGTGTCTAGCGAAGGGATTGAGGGCCGAAAGCCCGAAGAACGGTGGTTATTTAATTAAGGAACGTCTCTGACGGAAAACCTCCCACCGGTCTTGCCCTGAACTGGCCGATTAGCTCGTGGTTGACGTCGACAATAGACCTCCTAAGGACAGTCTAAAGTTAGGAGTCGTCTAGGTCAAGGATAACCCTAGAATAGGATTTTTGTTTGTTTTTCTTTTTCTTTTTGATTGATTGGGTGAACTTGTTTGCTGATTGTGCATGACCGCTTGGTCGAGAGACCCACTCACATCCAGGCTAACTAGAACTAGTTCACCACCCGAGCTCAAGCCCGACTCACACATGGCACAACAACAGTCACTCCAAGATAGGTTCTATCCTATTAGAACCTCTCTTCCTTCTTGCATCCAGCTCACTATCGAAAGTGTTGACCCATATGAACTCAAGCCACAATACATCAACACGCTTCCCAAATTTCATGGACTTGAATCTGAGGATGCATACTTCTTCATAAGGGAATTTGAAGAAGTATGTCAAATGATGAATATGCCTAAGTTAGGAGACGATGCTATCAAACTTAGGTTTATCCCCTTTGCTTTGAAGGATTTAGCAAAGAAATGGCTCTACAGTCTAGAGGCCAGTTCTATATCTTCTTGGGATAATTTCATTAAGGCCTTCTTAAAGAAATTTTATCCCGTTCACAAGACTGCACTGATTAGGAAGAATATCCTCCAGTTTAAGCAAACAGCCAATGAACCTTTTTGGAAATACTTCGAGCGTTTTAAGGATCTCCTTGCCCAATGTCCTCACCATGGGATAGAGAAATGGCGACTTTGCCAAGTTCTCTATGATGGATTAGATTATTCTACTAAAACACTGTTAGAATCCATGTGTCAAGGAGGATTTCTGCAAAAGAATGAAGATGAAGGATGGACATTGTTTGAGGAATTAGCTGAAAAATCCATCCAATGGGACCCTACTCCTGAAAAATGTAGGACTAATGACCCTACTTCTTCTAAAGGAGGTATCCATTCCATTGAGGCCAACGTAGCAACCGATGCTAAGTTAGCTGCTGTTATGCGTAGATTAGAGGCTCTTGAAACGAAAGAGCCAGTCTCTGTGAACCAAGTCAGCCCAACATCTTCGGCGGGCTGTACTTATTGTCAAGATATGAACCATGTGTTCGAGGAATGTCCTGTTTTCATCGCGCATCAAAGCTTGCCCGAACATACGAGTGCGGCCTTCACAAGGCCCGCCAACAATCCTTATGCACCCACCTACAATCCCGGTTGGAGAAACCATTCCAATTTTTCATGGGGCCCAAGCAACAATGATCAAGTGAGGCCCAAATTCTCCAACAACTTCCAAAATCCGCCCTATCAACAAAATTTCCCTAGTCAAAATCCTCCACCGTCTTTCCAAAATTCACAAATGGAGACAAGACTTTCAAATTTGGAAAGAAAGGTGGATACCCTAGTCAAAAGCCAAGACACGCTGGCTCAAGTCCTAAGTAGGATAGAGCTCCAATTGAACCAGCAAGAGAGACAGAGGGGTACCCTACCGAGTCAACCATTGCCTAACCCTAGGAATCCTAGGCCAGCCAATGAGGCTCAAGACCCAAATCAGTGTCATATGGTCCATACACTCAGATCGGGGAAACAAGTTGATAATCAAGTATCCATGCCATCGGATCCATCCATGCCATCCATTCCATCTAGCTCCACTTCCATTCCATCTAGCTCCACTCCTTCTCCATCCAGTCCCAAGGAAACTGAAGCTGAAAAGTTAGCAGATCAGTTGCACCAGCCTATAGCTCCATTTCCAAATAGGCTTAGAAGCAACAACAATGCACACATGGAGAAATTATTAGAGGTGTTCAATCAAGTTAGGCTCAACATTCCACTTCTTGATGCAATCCAACAGGTCCCTAGTTATGCCAAATTCATTAAGGACATGTGCACCAAGAAAAGAAAGACTAATGTGCCTAAGAAGGTTTTTCTAGCCACTAATATTAGTGAGCTACTGTCCAACCAGATCCCTATCAAGTATAAGGACCCAGGTTGCCCCACCATTTCTTGCACTATAGGTCGAGCCGAAATCAATCGAGCACTCCTTGATTTAGGAGCCAGCATCAATTTGCTCCCTTTCTCCGTGTATCAACAACTTGGATTAGGTGAACTCAACCCGACCCAAGTTACTATTCAGTTGGCTGACCGCTCTATCAAAGTTCCAAAGGGAGAGATCAATGACGTTCTCATACGGGTTGGAGAATTCATTTACCCGGTAGATTTCATTGTCTTAGAGACACAACCTGTGTCTAATCCTAGGTCCCAAACTCCCGTTATCTTAGGAAGACCGTTCCTAGCAACCGCTAATGCAATTATAAATTGTAGAAACGGTTCCATGAGACTGACTTTTGGGGATATGACCAAGGAAGTCAATGTTTTCAACCTAGGTAAGCATCCCTACGATGTGACCGACCAACCCTTTGAGGTTAACTCCATTGAGAACATGACGAGTGAGCATAATGATGAGATCATATTTGAGTCAGAGGAAGAGGAAGAGTTAGAAACAAATGATATCAGTCTTGATGAGATCGAATGGGAATCAAATCTGAGTTCTATAGAGATGGGAGATTCTAGCTTAACTCCTCCACCCATCGAGCCAACTCCTTCTTTGGAGTTAAAAGCCTTGCCCAAACATCTTAAGTACGCCTACCTAGGTGAACAAGAGACGTTACCGGTCATAGTTGCATCTAATTTGACCAATAGGCAAGAGGAGAACCTGCTGGCAACCCTTAGGAGACATAGGGAAGCCATTGGTTGGACTATGGCAGATATTAAGGGACTGAGCCCTACGATAGTCCAGCATCGTATTCATCTTGAGGAAGGGACTAGACCGAAAAGGGATCCACAACGTAGACTAAACCCACTTATGCAGGAGGCTGTACAAGCCGAGATAGTAAAACTGTTAGATAATGGGATAATTTATTCCATTTCCGATAGCGAATGGGTTAGCCCAATGCACGTGGTCCCTAAGAAGTCTAGCTTTACGGTGGTAGAGAACGACAAACATGAGTTAGTGCAAACACGATTGCCTACCAAGGTGAGAGTATGCATAGACTACCGTAAGTTGAATGCAGCCACTAGGAAAGATCATTTTCCCCTCCCTTTCATCGATCAAATGTTGGAAAGATTAGCAGGTCATGAGTATTACTGCTTTTTGGATGGGTATTCAGGGTATAACCAGATCCCTATAGCCCTGGAGGATCAAGAGAAAACAACGTTCACGTGTCCATTTGGGACATTTGCTTACCGTCGAATGCCTTTCGGCCTATGCAATGCCCCCGCCACATTCCAACGTTGTATGTTAAGCTTGTTTTCTGATATGGTCGAGCGTTTCCTAGAGATTTTCATGGACGACTTCTCAGTCTATGGAAATTCATTTGACCAGTGTCTCCATCATTTGGAGCTAGTGCTGAGTAGGTGCACCGAGAAGAACTTGACCCTCAATTGGGAAAAGTGTCACTTCATGGTGCAACAAGGGATTGTCCTAGGTCATGAGATATCTAGGGAAGGGATTAAGGTAGACAAGGCCAAAGTGGAAATCATTGCGAAACTTCCACTTCCTCGATGCGTGAAGGACATTCGATCCTTTTTAGGACACGCCGGATTTTATCGTAGGTTCATTAAGGACTTTAGCAAAATTGCTAGACCCCTTACAAACCTTCTAGCTAAGGACGTGTCCTTCATCTTTGATGATAGGTGCCATAGTGCTTGGGAGAAATTGAAAGTGGAACTTATATCTGCCCCTATCATCTCACCTCCGGACTGGTCCAAGCCTTTTGAGATCATGTGTGACGCTTCTGATTTTGCGATAGGTGCTGTCTTAGGACAGCGTAAGGACAATAAGCAGCACGTGATCTACTATTCGAGTAGGACGCTTAATGAGGCCCAAATGAACTATACTACCACCGAGAAGGAATTCTTGGCAGTAGTGTTCGCTTTGGAGAAATTCCGTCCATACCTACTTGGGACTAAGACCACGATCTTCACTGACCATTCTGCTCTGCGATACCTTATGCTTAAGAAAGATGCGAAGGCCCGACTCATTCGTTGGATCCTTCTACTTCAAGAATTTGATCTCGAAATTCGAGATAAAAAAGGTGTCGAAAATGTCGTAGCTGACCATCTCTCTCGTGTGCCCAACGCACCTTCTGTCGAGCTGCCCATCAATGACAATTTTCCCGATGAGCAACTTCTAGCCATCTCTAAGGAACCTTGGTTTGCTGACATAGTAAATTACTTAGTCACAAACCAAACACCACCTAGTTGGTCCAAACAGGATAGATACCGATTCTTGTCTCAAGTTCGGTATTACATGTGGGAAGATCCTTATCTTTTCAAATATTGTAGCGACCAAATCATTAGGAGATGTGTCCCCGACGAGGAGACTAGAAGCGTGCTAGCTTTTTGTCATGAGTTCGCTTGCGGTGGACATTTTGGTCCCCGCAAAACTGCCGAGAAAATTCTGCAAAGTGGCTTTTATTGGCCAACTGTGTTTAGAGATGCATTTGAGTATTGCAAGACTTGCACAAGATGTCAAATGATAGGAAGAATTTCCAAACGAAATATGATGCCCCTAAATCCCATTCTAGAAGTAGAACTTTTCGACGTATGGGGCATTGATTTTATGGGACCCTTCCCTAATTCGTTTGGGCACCAATACATCTTGTTGGCCGTAGACTATGTGTCGAAGTGGGTAGAAGCTGTCCCTTGCAAGACAAATGACAACAAAGTTGTTGTCAAATTCTTGAAAGATAATATCATCTCACGCTTTGGAATCCCTCGAGCCATCATTAGCGACAATGGCACACATTTTTGCAATAGAACTTTTGAAGCTCTTATGCGAAAATATGCCATTACTCACAAGTTGTCTACGCCCTACCATCCTCAAACTAGCGGGCAGGTAGAAGTTTCTAATAGACAAGTCAAGCTCATTTTGGAGAAGGCTGTGAATCAGAATAGGAAGGACTGGTCCATCAAACTGGTGGATGCCCTATGGGCATATAGGACTGCCTACAAGACGATTCTAGGAATGTCTCCCTATAGACTAGTCTTTGGAAAGGCTTGCCACCTTCCTGTCGAGCTAGAGCACCGGGCCCTATGGGCAATTAAGCAGCTAAATTTCGATTTAGATAGAGCTGGTGAGTTTCGGAGATTACAAATTTCTGAACTAGAGGAGTTGAGGAATGATGCATACGAGAATGCGAAAATTGCGAAGGATAGAGTTAAGGTTTTTCACGATAAATTCATCACGAGAAAAACTTTTGTCCAAGGACAAAAAGTTTTACTTTACAACTCTAGACTTCATCTCTTTCCCGGCAAATTGAAGTCAAGATGGACAGGACCATTCATTGTTAAGACGGTGTTTCCACACGGAGCCATAGAGATCTACGATCCCAAAAATGGCAATTCATTCAAGGTAAATGGTCAACGTCTTAAAATCTTTTTGGAGTCTGTGCCGGAAGCTAATGCGGCGATGGGTCTTTTTGACCCACTGTATCGGTGATTATATCTTTCTGCCAATTCATGCATTCCATACATTTCATTCATACATTAGGGACAATGCATGAAACAAGTGTGGGGGAAGGGTATGTAATATAAAAAAAAAAAAAATTTAAAAAAAAAATGTTATACAAAAAAAAAAATGTTATAAAAAAAAATTTAAAAAAAAAATGTTATAAAAGGAAATACTTTGACTTATTTTTTGAAAGAAATCTAAGTTAGTTTTAAGGATTAGGAAAATCATGATTAGGATTTCTAAAAACTTGGTCAAGATAAATAAATTGTTTAATTTTTAGGTATAGGAGAGAAATTGAATAAATAATTAGTCTTGATTTTTACCTTAATGAAATGTGCATACCAAATGCATATCTAGGATTCTAAGACAAAGACCTTGTGCCTCATAAAAAAAAAATTAATAAAAAAAAAGAAAAAAAAAATCACCAATTAAGCTGATACATGTGCCTCAAGAAGCATAAGTATTCATGCCTAAAGGTGAGTAAATAAAATAAAGTCCTTAGTTTTGGGGCCTAGTTCACTCGAATTTGAGTCCGCGGGGTGTTTTCTCACCTGGTGCCCTAAAGCCAACCGGTTTGGGAGCCACCGACTTTAAGTTCGCTACATGGGTGGATTAGAAAGCCTAAGAAAACTAAGAAATATAATATATGTATTAACACATCTAATAATCAATTAGTTAGGTATGAGGGCCTCAAGAAGCCTTGATACTTATACGAAAGAAAATTAGATGATGTTATAAAAATAATAATGAGGCATGAGAGTCCAAGTTAAGGAATTCCTAGATTCACAAGGGTGCGTATGACTTTTGGTAACGAAAAAGACTATATTAGAAATTCAATTTTAATCCTTACCTAAAATGAATAACAATTAACTTTATAAAGACCAGGTTTGAAGAATGAATAAAAATGATAATCCTAAAACTTATAGACTACTTAGTCTCTTCAAATATAATTCAAATATTTTCCTTTTTATGGATTTTGTGGGTGTAATCCGCTGAAAACCCTCACGAGACAACACTCGTCCTCTAGGGTAACCTAGGGGTTTAACGGCTTGTTGCACATGCTAAGTGCAACCGTGATTCCTACGAAAGTGAGTTTGCTAGGTTAGATTTTTCTCTTTCTTTTTGATTTTTACTCGAGGACGAGCAAAAAAATAAGTGTGGGGGTGTGATAGGTAGTGAAAAATGCATAATTGTCATCATATATACCATCGCATTTGCACATTTATTCATATTATAGTGCACATTTATTAATATTTCTTTATTTAATATGTGCAGGCCTCAAATTATCAAGTTAATAAAGAATAAAGCTTAAAGAGCCCAAAAGCCCAGATCCAAGCCCATGTTTGAAGCCCAGGTGAAGAAGCGCAAATACAAAGATTCAAAATGCAAATACAAGGGCTAAAAGTTGCAAATATCAGAGATTAGGGAAGGATAGACTTCTATCCAACCCTAAACACCTGCAAGATAAGGATAAAAGGCCAAGATTAAGAAGAATTTCGTAGAGAGAAGATTTGAAGAAATCTGGATTAAGGGTAACTTGATTACCAAGTTATCTCGAAAATCCAGATTTAAGGCCAGGATCTCACTTCTGGAAGCAGGCGCCCATTTGGACGGACCAGGAGAGGCCACGCGCCGAAGCGCGTGGCCAGAAGCCACTAAACTGCCGCGGAGGCGCGGCAAAAGCCGCGGATCCGCGGCATTATGGATGAGTCAGGGCAACTGATTTCTGGCGCGTTCTTATCCGGGACTCCTCTACATTCTGCACTATAAATATCAGTGCATTCGCAACAGGGAGGGGCATGCAGAGACGATTAGGGTTTTCTTTAGCCATTTTTATTAAAGTTGTAATTTTTATTCATGCTATTTGTGGAGAAGAAGGAGACGATTGTGTAACCAGATTCATCGAAATAAAAAGGTCACTCTTTTGTTCTCTTTAATTTCTGCACTTTATTTCTTTTTGTCATCTCTCGTGTTTTAATCTTCGATCTCTTCTTGTTTTCGTTTTTCTTTCTTTTACAATCTTTCTCATAAAAATAAAAATAAATAAATATTAAAAAGGTAAAAATAATTATGAAGAACTAATCATCCTAGTGGTTTGCTGAGATTCTTGAAGCAACCCTAGATGCAATTAAAACTTGATCAGATTAATGAACATCACTAGAAACCCTAGGTTTAAAGGCAACTAATTCTTGAAGATCAACAAAAATACTTAAAATTCTTAATCTAGGTTACATGTTAAAAGAACTTATCATGACTTCAACCCTAAGAACTAGGACAGCATAACTTGAGATTAGTCTTCTATTAGGCTGTACCTAGATGTTAGGTTGAACCATAGTTGGTTTTTGAATAATGCAACTTAGTATAGAATCGTGTATTAATTTTCTTGCTTGAGATAATTGCAATAACCTAGGGTAAATCATATCAGTCTTAAGATGAAGATCAAGCTCTTTAATTTGCAATAGGGTTGTGGTAGAAAATCAGCAAAACCATCTCTTTCACATATTTTCATCTCAAGATCTAATCTCTCTCTCTTATTTTTGAAGATACAGAGGAATCGAGTCGAAACGCTTTCATCGCATCCTTCCCTGAGGATCACGACCCGCTCGAGCCCTTGCTACAGCGGATTCGCATTGAGACTAAGACAATCTGAACTCTATTTTTATTCTCAATCACACTCGCTCTAAACTTCATGACTTTTGTGGACATTATGCATTTATTTCTCATGTTGAACCCAAGAACGTCCTCGAAGCCGAGGCCGATTCATATTAGTTGCTAGCCATGCAAGAGGAACTCAATCAATTTGAGCGCAACCAAGTTTGGTACCTTGTTCCTAGGCCCACGATAGACCAACAATTGGTACTAAGTTGATCTTTAAGAACAAGTTGGATGAATCGGGTAACGTTGTTAGGATAAAGCTAGGTTAGTTGCCCAAGGTTACACTCAAATCGAAGGAATCAATTTTGAAGAAACCTTTGCACCCGTAGCACGACTTGAAGCCATACGGATGACACTAGCATTTGCCTCTTATAAAGATTTTAAATTGTTTCAAATGGATGTTAAAAGTGCTTTTCTAAATGGTTTTATTGAAGAGGAAGTGTATGTTGAACAACCCCCCCCGGGTTTGTTGATCCTACACATCCGGATTTTGTGTTTAAATTAGATAAAGTTCTTTATGGTTTAAAACAAGCCCCTAGGGCTTGGTATGAAAGACTTTCTTCATTTTTAATTTCAAATGGTTTTAAGAAAGGAAAAATTGATACAACATTGTTTACAAAACATGTAGAAAATGATATTCTTATTGTGCAAATTTATGTAGATATTATTTTTGGTTCTACTAATGAATCTCTTTGCCAAGCTTTTGAATCATGCATGAAGGAAGAATTTGAGATGTCTATGATGGGGGAACTCAACTATTTCCTTGGACTCCAATCAAGCAAGGAAGGATGGGATCTTCATCAATCAAGCCAAGTACACTAAGGAACTAATCAAAACGTTCGGGCTTGAAGGATCTAAAGTAAGCAAAACTCCCATGGCAACAACTACCAAGCTTGACAAGGATGAACAAGGTAAAAGTGTAGACATTAACCTTTATCGTAGCATGATTGGTAGTTTATTGTATTTGACGGCTAGTAGGCCGGATATTATGTTTTCCGTTTGTCTTTGTGCACGTTTTCAATCTTGTCCTAAAGAGTCTCATATAATTGCGGTTAAACGCATAATTAGATACCTTAAGGGCACTATTGAAATGGGTTTGTGGTATCCGAAAACCGACCAATTTTCAATGACGAGTTTTTTCGGATGCCGACCATGCGGGTTGTAGGGTAGATAGGAAGAGCACAAGTGGAATATGTCAATTCCTAGGTAATTGTCTTGTATCTTGGTCTTCCAAAAAGCAAAATTCGGTAGCCCTTTCAACTGCCGAGGCGGAGTATGTTGCAGCCGGAGCTTGTTGTGCACAAGTTCTTTGGATGAAACATACTCTCCTCGACTATGATTTACACTTTGATCATGTTAAAATATTTTGTGATAATACTAGTACTATTCACATGACAAAGAATGCAAATCAACATAGTAAAACCAAACACATTGACATTAGGTATCACTTTCTTAGAGATCATTATGAGAAAGGTGATATTGATATAGACTATGTTTCTACCGATTTTCAACTTGCCGATATTTTTACTAAACCATTAGATTATGCTAGATTCTCTTTTATTTGTGGTGAGTTGAATGTTTGCATTATGGATTCTTAAAGAAAAATTTCTTTTGTTTTTGTTGTTTAACCCTTTTTGATGTATGACAAAAAGGGGGAGAAAAAGTATAAGTTTGTTTGTTGTTTATTGTTTATTTAAGTTTTCAACAAAACTATTGTGTTTTCAATGCTTTATGTATCTTACTCATTGTCATGCTTTATACATAGCATTATTTGAGGGGGAGCTTTCCAAGCTCTTCTTCCATTATTGTTTAAAATAATTTATATGTTTTGTCATCATCAAAAAGGGGGAGATTGTTGGCCCAAGGTGACAATCACCCGGTTTTAGTGTGTTTTGATGATTACAAAACATATTAGTTATTTATACTAATATTGTTTATTGGTTAAGTGTGTTTCAGGGTTCTAACTAATCTAGAAGGTTTCTTCCCTAAAGGAAAGTGTTTTGGACTCAAGTCAATTCAAATTGGGCTCAAGAATCAAGTTTTGAAGATCATATGGTGGAAAGCCCTCTTGAAGCACTTGTAGTACTTAGAACCAATGTAAGAAATAGTTTGTTAAAGGTTGAGTTTGGAAAATTGGCTCTAGGATACACACACACATTTTTAAATACAAGTTTTCAAAGTCAAAGTTTTTGTTTCTAAGTTTTTCTCATGAGTATACATGACTCCAAGTTTTACAAAGACATATATCATTTTTAAATCATGTATACTCTTTTCATCATGATACTTAGATACTCTTTACTTCAAAATAATTTCTACAACAAAAAAAATTCCAAGTCCTGCTGCTGTTTTTTCTGTTTCAGGCCTGACCGGCCGACCGGCACGGTCGACCGGCGCCCATGTCAGGACGTGCACGTTTGTGCACGTCTGTCGGCCGACCGCTCGGGTCGACCGACTGAAAGCAGTTGCTCTCAGGTTTTCTGGGTCGACCGCCCGGTCGACCGCCCGAAGAAAATTGTGTTTTCTCTTAGAGGACGGTCGACCCGACCGGTCGACCCGAGCCCAACGGCTCTTTGCCATCTGAGCTGGCGGCCGACCGGCCCGGTCGACCGCCAGGCCTGCAAAATCCCAACGGCTCTTTCTTCTTTTGTGCAATTCTGAAATCTGTCTTTTTAATCTGTTTTGGCAGACTTTTTCTGAGGTTTTGGAGATCTTTTTCAGAGCAAATAAGCTTAAAATAAATTGTTTTTTAACCTATTTCTCTCCCTATAAATAGAGGAGAAGAGTCTCTTGCAAACACCAAGAAAAATCCTCAAGTTTTCATAGCTTTCAAAAAGAAAAGAAAAGTATTTAAGCTCTTCATCTCCAACTCTTTCTTGAGCTTGTTTTCAGTTGTGTTCCCTAGCAAAAATCATCTCTACAACTGAGTTTTCTCACTACACTTCTTAGAGCCAAAAATTTCCTACTCAATCTATAAGGAAGTTGTAAAAGAGTGAGAGTTTGTAAGAAGTTTGGTGATCTTGTTGTGATCACTTTGGCTACTTGTGTTCATCTTGTTCTTGTGGAGACACCTCTTCGGTAGAGGTTCTTGTAAGTGGTGGAGCTCGGTGCTCGGGTCTTCGGTAGACCGTTGTAATCGTCCTCGGTGGATAGTGGAAACCCTTCACGGAGGTGAAGGCGGGGAGTAGAGCGGTGGCTCGAACCTCGAAACAAACATCTTGTGTTTGCGATTACTTTGTGTCCATTTTGCTTTAAATTTCTCTTGCTATCTATTGCTTTCAATTACTTGCTTGAGATCTAGTTTTCTTTCCTTGTGTTATTGCCTCTAGTTTGTGATACTTGTGATATATCTTGTGTGCATTTCATCATTGCATATTATTCATTCCTTTTCGATCAATTCTCATACAACAAGGTTGCATTGCGCACCTCTAACCCATTCAAGGGGAATTTGGAGGAAGGAGTTCAGAACCTCTCACGGGATATTCGGCTCTTAGTCTTGTTTTGAGAGGTCGTTGCATCATTCACCCATCTTAGTTTTAAAAGATTGTTAGATTGGCAATTACACCTATTCACCCCCCCTCTAGGTGTTTTTTTCAGAACAAAAATCAATGAGAACCACATTATTTCTGATCCCTGCTTGAGTAGCCTGAGTCAGCATCTAAAGTTTTTGTTAGTTAGAGCTCAAGAGAGATCAACCCTGCCGGCTCAACAACCGAAAGAAGATACTTCATTTCTGCCTCTCGAGAATAGTCCCATCTAAAGCACCACATCCTACTGTTATAAAATTACTCACCTCTCCAAATTTAAACATCTCCCTAAATCTTATTATTTCAGTTGGACCCATACTGCTCGCTGACCCAGCCTGCCAAGGAATGTCCTTTGATTTTCCAGCTGAGCCCAACTAATATACCTGCTCTAAAGAAGCTTTCAACCTGTTAGAAGAGAAGGCCACCAAACTTTCCTTCAGCCCATATGAAGAAGGACTCGGAAAGCCCGTTGGCCCGGCCCGCATCGATTCTTCATTAAGCCCACTTGCTAAAACGCGAGTCGGGTTTGGGTTAAAACCTTGTTTACTAACCCTTTTGTCCAATAGCCTATTACCTTCTTCACCCGAAAATTTCGCCGATACTGTGACAACTTCCGATTTCAAATTTGAATTCAAAATTTGACGCGCCCTGAGACTGACAGACTGGCTGAGGTAGACATGAGACCGCACTGTAATGTCAGTCGACGCTGACTCCATCTGCACGAGATCATCATCCCCTACTCCACCGTCGGCATCCGCCAGCTCCGCCATGTCAACCAACTGCTCCTCCTGCTCCTCCATAGCCAAATTATCAGGTGAACCCATGACCTTTTTCATCTCCGACTTCCTTCCGACGACCTACTCAATGGCAAAGGACTGTACACCCCCAAGTAAGACTCAATGCCCGCGCTACCGCATCCCGCATCTCCGCGATTCTTCTGCAATCGTACCGCCCCCTAACCCCCTGCTCAGGGTTAGGTACTAGGAGAGTTACACCTGGCGATGCCATTTCACCCTCCGGCGACACCTTGTCACCATCCATTCCGGTGACTCCCACGAACACCCTAAGCTCAGCAGAGAACGGGATTTCCTCCACCCTCCTTCCCCCTCTAACCACCTCCATAAAGGTCGCGGCCACCGCCGCGTCCCGATCTGCCATGGGCCCCTCTGTAGCGGAATCCATATCAATATGGAGAAACAATTGTTTTTCTTCAACCATACCCTTCATCACCTCCTTGGACAGCGTCACCCTCACCACCATGTCTCCACTCCGCCGGTCGCTGACGAACATTGAAAGGGGAGTATTCTGAGTGTGAAACAAAATGCGGGGAGTGGGAGGAGGCGAAGGAGGAGATGGACTTGACTGGGACCAACGTCTAGATGAACATGTTGTTGGTTTCTGCTTAACAGGAATCAATCTGACAACTAATCAAGATCACTGAGATATCAACAATCTAATTGGCCAGGTCGGCAAATATCAGGTGGGAGGTTTTCCGTTCAATAGAACGTTTCTTAATTTAAGAACCACCTTTCAATTTCCTTCCTTGGTTAAACACCAATTAGACTGAATCTAAATCAGTCTCGATATACAGTAAAGTATATCCCCTGTATAAAGGACTTAATCCACTTATACAGTATTTGGAGTGAGGTACGCTTAGAGCGAATCGTCTTAAGACAATTACGTCCCCCGCACCGGTGCTAACGGATAATGGACGCTGGTCTCCCAAGATACAACACTCCTTCACGGTATTTGGATAGCACTACCAAATCACCGTACGGTCGAACCGTAGTCAACCAGTACCTTCCACAGGATCGTTGAAGCAGCGGTATAAGGACAAATTTCGGATGAATATTTGCCTTTACTTTGGAGTAGCACCCACTGTTGAGGATGATGGAAGGTTGAAGAATATTCTTCTTCAGAAGTACCAGATTCAGACAACAATTCTATAAAAGAATATGTTGAATTTTCTGATTCCTCTTTCAGAATGAATTTTTGCAGAATCTTCTTTGGAAGTCGCTTCAGAAACTGAGTTACGGATTTCCCACTTCCCTTTTGGAAGTCACTTCACTTCAGAACTCTACTTCCTAGTTCAGAACGCAGACTTGCTTCTGCTTCAGAACTTAGACAGAAAGAGAGAGAGAGAGAGTTGTTTGCTCTTGGTGTTGGTGTTGTTTTTAATTGAGAGATCGGAGCGCTTTATATAGCGCTCCAGGAGGGGCCAATGGGTTCGAACCCAATGAAAGGTTGCACCCTTTCGACCCAGCAGTCGTGTCTGTTGGCAGCCCAACAGTCGTAACTGTTGGCAGTCCAACTAACGCGAAGCGGTCTGTTGGCGGGTGGTTTGGATCCGGTTCGGGTAGCGGAGCGGGTATGCTTGCAATCCATACCCGCGAGACCCGATTCAAAAAGAACCAGGCCAGATAGGGAACCCAGACCCAGACCCGAACCCGAGCCCAGCACCGGCACCGGCCGGCCGGCCGCCGCCAGCGGCGGCGCGCGCGGCGCACGCACACACGTGCGGGCGGGCATAGATCCCTCCCAATCGCGCGCGAAAACTCCAAGTACCCAAAGGGCACGCCCTTTGTTCTCAATTTTCTCTATTTATACACCATAAACTTCCATCCCACGGCCATGTAGGACTAAATGCTTTTAGCTACCTTTAGTCCCGTTTTGGCTTTGAATTAGGCAATCATTAGACTTGAATATCTCATTCATTCGAAGTCGGAATTGAACATGTGAATATACCACTTTCATCCCCAAAGGAAGGAGAACACACTTCAACCATCATCCAATTGATTCGATCAACGGATCTCGCCATAATTCAACTCGAAGATTCATACTTATATTCTTCAATTCCAATAATCCCCCACAATGAATGGAGATTCAAGGAAATGACACACAAAGAGACTCACTCTATTGTGAAAGGTACTTGAGAAAAGAAACTGCATAAGGATAGGTGAAATAGGTCTTGAACCTTCCATAGCGAAAG
This sequence comes from Agave tequilana, assembly GCA_038442645.1. NCBI lineage: Eukaryota > Viridiplantae > Streptophyta > Magnoliopsida > Asparagales > Asparagaceae > Agave > Agave tequilana. The sequence continues at coordinate 192,647 of JAVJIF010032320.1, forward strand.
CTTTATCGGACTTACTGGCTAATCAGTGAACTAGGTCTTGAACTGTTAGCCGTTAGTGTAAGCCAAGTCAACAAACTTCACACAGTGACTTTCCAAATTAACTTTGGTTCTCGGTTGTGTCCGTTTTGGCCCTGGACATTATTGGTTTCAGAGAGTATCTTTAGGGAATAACAGCCTCCATAGAAATTCCCAAAGAGCCGACCCAACTCTATACTCACATAGGTGATGGACCTATTAAGAGTAGTCTACTCTACTCCACTTGTTTAGTAACAAGATATAGGCATCATTAAAAGCGTTAAGCTTATCCTTAATCCACTTGTAGAAAAGCACTTATGTGCACCTTAGGAATGGATTGGAGTCAAACTCCCAAGTGCTTACTTGCTGAGTCAATCATAACTAGTTTTTCCTCTTGAACTTAGTCCGTGGGATCTCCAGTCGCTAAGTGAGGTTTCCATTAAGCTGACTCGGTAAGGTTAGGCTTTTAGACCCATTCCCCTCGATGCGCAATTTATAACGCTCTCCACTTAAACCTTTAGTAAGCGGATCCGCTAAATTATCCTTTGACGATACAAAGTCATAGAGATAATTCCATTTGAGAGCAACTGCTTCACGGTATTATGTCTATGACGAATATGTCTAGACTTACCGTTGTATATAACATTTTGTGCCCTAGATATAGCTGCTTGATTATCGCAGTGTATACATATAGCGGGCACTGGCTTTTGCCATAATGGTATATCTTCTAAGAATTGTCGAAGCCATTCTGCTTCTTCTCCAGCCTTATCTAAGGCTATGAATTCTGATTCCATAGTGGAACGGGCAATACATGTTTGCTTAGAAGACTTCCATGATACCGCTGCTCCTGCTAGAGTAAATACGTATCCGCTAGTTGATTTTGATTTCTCAGAATCTGCAATCCAATTAGCATCACTATATCCTTCCAGTACCGGTGGATACTGTCCATATCTCAAGGCATATTCCTTGGTATGTGATAAGTAACCCAATACTCGTAGTAGAGCGGTCCAATGTAGATCACTAAGATTACTAGTGTATCTACTTAACTTGCTTACAGCGTAAGCAATATCGGGTCTAGTGCAATTCATCAAATACATTAGACTTCCGATAATCTGAGAATACTCCAACTGGCGTATTCCAGTTCTTGTATTCTTATGAAGGTGGACGTGTGGGAGAAAAAGATTTGTATTCTCTTTTATCCCATGATCCTTGAATCTTTCTATCATCTTATCCACATAGTGAGATTGAGATAGACTGATTCCATCTGGTGTTCTGATAATTTTAATTCCTAAAATTATATCAGCAACCCCAGATCCTTCATGTCAAAACTGTTGGATAACATTCTTTTAGTGGACTTAATAATCTCAATATTAGTCCCAAGTATCAACATGTCGTCTACATAAAGACAAACAATGATACATACGTTTTCAACTGTTTTCGTGTAAACACACTTATCGCATTCATTGATAGTGAATCCATCTTTGATCATGACACTATCAAATTTCTTATGCCATTATTTTGGAGCCTGCTTTAAACCGTATAAGGATTTTACCAATTTACACACCTTGTGTTCTTGGCCCTTGACTTTAATCCTTCAGGTTGCTCCAGATATATCTCTTCATTTAATTCACCATTTAAGAATGCAGTCTTGACATCCATTTGATGGATATCTAAGTTATGCAATACTGCTATTGCAATCAACATCCGAATGGACGTTATTCTTGTTACTGGTGAATAAGTATCGAAGTAGTCAAGTCCTTTTTGTCGATAACCTTGGCTACTAATCTAGCCTTGTACTTATCGATAGATCCATCGGGTTTTAATTTTCGTTTGAAATCCACTTACACCCAATTGGTTTACTGCCAGGAGGCAAGTTTACCAATTCCCAAGTATGATTACTTAGTATGGATTCTATTTCGCTATTTATAGCTTCTTTCCACATTTGTGCTTTTGGGGTTGACATAGCCTCTTTAAATGTTTGAGGCTCGCTCTCAATAGCGTATGCTATGAAATCTGGACCAAAAGATTTTGAGATTCTAGATCTCTGACTTCTTCTGGTTCAGTTTCCGCATTAACAGTCGGTTCCTCGAAACTTTCGTCCCTGAATGCCATCTCGTGTGTTCTTTTCCCAGAAGTCTTATCTTTTTCCCTTTTATATGGAAAATATCTTCAAAGAACACAGCATCTCTAGATTCGATAATCATGTTTACATGAATATCTGATATTTCTGATTTATAACCAGAAATCTGTAGGCACTACTATTCAAGGCATAGCCTATGAATACGCAGTCCATAGTTTTTGCTCCCAACTTAGTCTTTTTAGGTAATGGTGCTAGCACCTTTGCTAGGCACCCCCACATTTTGAGGTAATGGTAGGAAGGTGTCCTTCCATGCCATAACTTGAATGGTATAAGACCAAGTTTCTTGTGAGGTACTCTATTTAGAATATAATTTGTAGTTAATAGAGCTTCCCCCCACAAGTTCTGCGGAGCTCCAGAACTTACGAGCATGGAATTAACCATCTCCTTCAAAGTTCTGTTCTTCCGTTCAGCAATTCCATTCTGCTGAGGAGTGTATGGTGCTGTAGTTTGATGGATTATACCAAATTAGCACATAACTTACTAAAATCATTTGATTCATATTCTCCGCCTCTATCGGATTTAGAATCTTGATTTTCTTGTTGAGTTGATTCTCAACTTCGGCTTTATATGTTATAAACATATTTATTGCCTCATCCTTACTGTTTAAAAGATACACATAACAGTATCTTGTACAGTCATCAATAAAAGTAATAAAATACTTTTTCCCGCCTCTAGTTGGCATAAACTTCAGGTCACACAGATCGCTATGAATTAACCCTAAAGGTTCTGTATTTCGATCAATTGAGTGAAATGAATTTTTCGCTAACTTGGCCTCAACACAAATCTCACACTTGCGAATTTCTTCCAAGTTGAGTTTAGGAATATATCCCAGATTAGACAAGTTCTTCAAAGACTTATAATTTACATGCCCTAATCTAGCATGCCACAAATTAGGAGACTCAAGCAAATAAACAGAAGATTTTCCTTTATTTATAAGCTTTGGGTACAAATACACAGACTTTTTATCTACCACTGCAACATTGGCTTTCCCACATACATCCCTCCCTTAGTAAGTACAAATTTATCAGATTCAAACACCATTCTAAATCCTTTCTTACTAAGTATTGATCCGGAGATCAAATTCTTGCGGATGTCTGGAACATGAAGCACATCGTTAAGAGTAAGCTCTTTCCCCGATGTCCACTTCAGGATGACCTTGCCCTTTCCTTCAACCTTTGAGATGGCTGAATTTCCCATGAATAGTTGCTTATCTTGCTCTAGTATTTGATATTCAGAGAATAATAATTTCTCAGAGCAGATGTGCCGAGTAGCCCCAGTGTCTACCCACCAATCCTTATTGTTGGTTGTCAGGTTCACTTCTGACACCACAGCTGAAAGGCTTGGAGACTCATGGTCGGTCAAGTTTGCCTGTGGGTGGCTTTTCTTGTTCTTTTTGAGACGGCTGCGACATTCATTCGCCTTATGCCCCTCTTTGTTGCAGATATAGCAGGTTCCCTTGAAGCGCATGTTCTTACCTTCTTGGACCTTGCCTTTGTACCCCTGGGAGTCTTCTTCCGCTTTAAGCCTTTGGAAGTAGACGCTTTCCCCTTTGAGTCTTCGATCACATTGGCTTTTGCTTCGTAGGAGTTCTTACTGCTCCTTTTCTCGGACTTTCTGTTGTCCTCCTCGATTCGAAGCCTCACAATGAGATCTTCCAACTTCAACTCCTTTCGCTTGTGCTTCAGGTAGTTCTTGAAATCTCTCCCGCAGGTGAGAGTTTCTCCACGATAGTAGCAACCTGAAATGTTTCAGGTAGGATCATACCTTCGGCTTCTATCTCGTGCAAGATAAGTTAAAACTCTTGCACCTGACTGATTACAGTCTTGCTGTCCACCATTTTGTACTCCAGAAATCGTCCTACGACGAACTTCTTGGTACCAGCATCCTCAGTCTTGTACTTCTTGTCAAGACTGGCCCATAACTTCTTTGTCGTTGTTATAGGACTGTACATTGTAAAGAGAGTCATGCAGTCCATTTAAAACATAATTTCGGAAAAGGAAGTCACATTGAGTCCATGCATCAGTTGCAGGCTCTGGTGGATCTTCTTGCAGGAATCTGGCCAGATGAAGAGTGGTCAAGTAGAAGAGCATCTTCTGTTGTCACCTCTTGAATTCTGTGCCATCAAATTTTCCTGCTTCTCCGGCTTCGGGTTAGGAAGTGGAGTTGGCATCAAAGCTTGCATGTTTGGTGCCTTGCTTGAGCTATCTTGATTAGTCTCAGACATTTTCTGCAAGTTCAAGCAGAACAGAAGTAAGAAACTTCAATAATAATTGTCTTAAGATTGTTGGTTTCTGCTTAACAGGAATCAATCTGACAACTAATCAAGATCACTGAGATATCAACAATCTAATGGCCAGGTCGGCAAATATCAGGTGGGAGTTTTTCCGTTCAATAGAATGTTCCTTAATTTAGAACCACCTTTCAATTTCCTTCCTTGATTAAACACCAATTAGACTGAATCTAAATCAGTCTCGATATACAGTAAAGTATATCCCCTGTATAAAGGACTTAATCCACTTATACAGTATTTGGAGTGAGGTACGCTTAGAGCGAATCTCCTTAAGACAATTACGTCCCCCGCACCGGTGCTAATGGGATAATGGACGCTGGTCTCCCAAGATACAACACTCCTTCACGGTATTTGGATAGCACTACCAAATCACCGTACGGTCGAACCGTAGTCAACCAGTACCTTCCACAGGATCGTTGAAGCAGCGGTACAAGGACAAATTTCGGATGAATATTTGCCTTTACTTTGGAGTAGCACCCACTGTTGAGGACGATGGAAGGTTGAAGAATATTCTTCTTCAGAAGTACCAGATTCAGACAACAATTCTATAAAAGAATATGTTGAATTTTCTGATTCCTCTTTCAGAATGAATTTTTGCAGAATCTTCTTTGAAAGTCGCTTCGGAAACCGAGTTACGGATTTCCCACTTCCTTTTGGAAGTCACTTCACTTCAGAACTCTACTTCCTAGTTCAGAACGCAGACTTGCTTCTGCTTCAGAACTTAGACAGAAAGAGAGAGAGAGAGAGAGAGAGAGAGTTGTTTGCTCTTGGTGTTGGTGTTGTTTTTAATTGAGAGATCGGAGCGCTTTATATAGCGCTCCAGGAGGGGCCAATGGGTTCGAACCCAATGAAAGGTTGCACCCTTTCGACCCAGCAGTCGTGTCTGTTGGCAGCCCAACAGTCGCAACTGTTGGCAGTCCAACTGACGCGAAGCGGTTTGTTGGCGGGCGGTTTGGATCCGGTTCGGGTAGCGGAGCGGGTATGCTTGCAATCCATACCCGCGAGACCCGATTCAAAAAGAACCAGGCCAGGTAGGGAACCCAGACCCAGACCCGAGCCCGGCACCGGCACTGGCCAGCCGGCCGCCGCCAGCGGCGGCGCGCGCGCGCACGCAGACACGTGCGGGCGGGCATAGATCCCTCCCAATCGCGCGCGAAAACTCCAAGTACCCAAGGGCACACCCTTTGTTCTCAATTTTCTCTATTTATACACCATAAACTTCCATCCCACGGCCAATGTGGGACTAAATGCTTTTAGCTACCTTTAGTCCCGTTTTGGTTTTGAATTAGGCAATCATTAGACTTGAATATCTCATTCATTCGAAGTCGGAATTGAACATGTGAATATACCCACGTTCATCCCCAAAGGAAGGAGAACACACTCCAACCATCATCCAATTGATTCGATCAACGGATCTCGCCATAATTCAACTCGAAGATTCATACTTATATTCTTCAATTCCAACACATGTAAGTCGTCGTGGCCAGGATTCCCACAAGTGAAACAAACCTCAATACAGCGATAAGAAGCAGCAAGGTGGCCCAGTTGATCCGCACCTAAAGCACCGGTGCAGCTAGAAGCTAGAATCACAAACATAAGAAGGAAAGAGAAGGAGGCACGAGAGGAGGAGGAGGAGCGGGGAGAAGAAAGAGGAGGAAGGGCATCTCCTTACTACTTGCCTGGTGTTGCCCTGAGATGTATACTTAATAGAAAGATTTTTCACTTTATATTGAGAGTTTGAAAGATCCTAGAGAGATTCTTGTAAACTCTTATATTACTTCTCAAGTTAATAAGATTTTTCTCTCTCCTCTCTCAAATTTTATGTTTCTTAATTTGTGTTCTTCCTCTTGTGGTGATTATTGTTTGTTACAATAGATCTCTCGGTGCGTTCACAGTTACTCTTACTGTTTGGTAGTGTCTATCGTAATAGTGTGCACGTGCGCACATGGCGCGCATGTGTACTAAAGACATGGTGTGATAAGGAAACTCACAAAAATAATCTACCAACAAAAAGTTTATAAAAACAATTGAACACGCTGCTACATCTGTCTGTAACAATTGATATGCAGATATTAGATATAACATCCATAAGAAATACATTCTTCAGAGCAAGTAAAGGTAATAACATCAAGAATAAGAGCATAAAAATAACAATAAAACCCCACAACCTTATACAGGCACAAAGATATTAATCTGCTAAATCAAACAAAAGTGGACATATCACCACAAGGCCATGCACACCAATATATATATATATATATATATATATATATATATATATATATATATATATATATATATATATATATATATATATATATATATATATTAAAATTTTGATTATCATGAATAAAAACAGAAGTAATCTTTCATTTAACTAAAATTAGTATGTAATATTAAAAAAAAAAAAATCATATATTCGTGCTACTTTTGTGTAGTGAGAATGTTTTGCTCTTCGTTCCTTCATCTGTCCCATCTAGACCTTAATGTATTGACACTCTTATAATGAGACAAACTCTATGACTACTATAGTTTTATATTAACTGTTACTGTGATATGTATAATATAGTTGAAAAATATATTCTCTTATTTGATATGAAAAAAGTTATATTTCAGCATGTCCAATGTGTGTGTATGGATTTCTGAGAAGTGAGTGGTGTCAAATTTAAAAATATTGAAAAATGAGATCACGTTCGAGAATTGTCCAAGAAACATCATGTATGTCTTCGGCTCAGGTAATAAAACAACACAAACTCTCGTGCTGCATGGCTGCTCAGTCTCTTGAAACTGATTAAAGTTTGAGATTATCTAGTAAATGAAGTTTTTTTTTAAAATTTTTTACTGCATAATAAAGGCAAAGATGGTTTTCAATGCTATTCTGGTTATAGAAAATAAAACTTATTAAATCATTTATTTACACATTGTTTGTGTCAAGTTCAATTCCTTTTTCTTGGAATTCAATAATCTTTCATTTTTTTTTTCCTCCTAGTGCTGGAAACTAATCAAGAATTTCTTAGCTTTCATGACAACAGTTCAACAAAGAATTAGATTAAGAGAATAAGAGAGATATCTTTAGTGTTTCATATCTTTCTTAGTGAGCAGTGATGTAGCAGAAAGAACTGTTAGTTACAGATCCATAAGACCATAGGAGACACCATTGTGTTTATTAGAAAGTAAAAAATCCAGTCAAGAATTCATGATCAATCAGTCTAGTGGAGACAACAGGAAGGTCAATCTTCAATGGTAATTCTATGATGTAATGAAGTTTATGTCCATTGAACACCCAGCAGAACAGTTTGTACAAATTTTCAGCAGAAAAAATAGAATAACACTCAAATCTTAACACATTAAAACCCGGATGAAGATTTATCAAATTGGTTTATTGGATCAGTTTTAACTAAACTGGACGAAAATATGGACAACACAACCTCAGTCAGCAGCTAACTGTATATCTAGATGATTATCAAGCCCAAATTCAAGATTCATTTTTAAATTTTCCATTTCACTGAGTTTGTAATTTGAAGTCTATCGGTGAGGGGTAATATACCTAGTTCTCCTCGGTGCTAACGAGAAAGAGCCATATCCATCTTTGTACTTTACCACGCATAATAGCCTCTGATTGAAGGAGGTATGTGCAGACTCTTGGTCTCAAACAACTAATTTTTAGTACAATTTTTTTTTTTAAGTTGTGCTTATTCTGATGGAGTTTTCTTGTCACATAAAATTACACAAGCTTTTTCAGGAGAACAATAACACATTGCGATTATCCAATCTGCAGCAGTAAGGTAAGAATTAAAGAAAACAAGTAATATGTATGAAACTCAAGATTTTTGAGGAAAAAATTGTAGTGTGACCGGGGATGAATTAGGCTAACCAACAAATGAGTCTCTCTTCCAGCTAATTTCATAGCGAATTCACATTTCTCTTAATGCAAATCATTGATAGCAATAACCAAATATAGCATTAATCAATAAATCGTTGATATGCCGAGCAATTTTTTTGAGAACAATTGGGAAGTTAACTAATACGAAAAACTAATTATGAATCTTGACCTAAATAAAGAGTTGAGAGAGCACATATTGAATTAAATAACAGAAAAATTGAGAAAAAATTTAGAAGGAATTGGAGGAAAAAATTCAAACCAGCTGGAGCTCACATCGACTCCAATTCACGAAAATTTCAAGTTTTTGAGTGACTCGCAAATTTTAGTTTTTTTTTTTTTTTTTGTTTTGTGAGGGGTGGTGCCTTAATTGCAGGAAATTATAAATATGCATCAAATTGGCCCAAGAAGCCCAAGAGCGAAAGTTGATGTTGGGCCTTGAAAACTAGGCTAATTTTAGGCTCCAACTGATGCTTTTCTCAATTGTATACTTGCTGATCATAGATCTATCGCTAACTTATTTTGAAGTCTTTTTCTTATTCTAACCTCTTTCGCACGAGCCACTCTCTTGGTAATTAATTGTTCTCCATTCCACTTTCATTCTCTTAAGTTAACTTACATGTTCTCTCTCTTATTTTTCCTATCTAATTCTTTTTAGTCCCTCTGAGGTACTTTCTCCATCTAGTCTTTTCCTACCCACTAGTATACTGGTGCGTGTGCAATGCACGTTAAAAAATAATAATATATAACAGTAGTAAAAATACAAATATTCATTTTGTTCTTATTAATATTATCAAATAATCAAAACTATTTAGCATAAATTCCTAGTTTTGAGCATCATATATAAATTATCTAAAAATATATAAAAAATAAAAGTTATTACAAATTGATATTTATCATGTGCTTATTCAACATAAATTATATACAGAAAAAATAATTGATAGAATTATGATATTCAAACTACTTTAAAAATACTATAGTAGCATCTATGTTTGGAAAGAATATTAATAGCTAGTGTTTTTATAAATTTTTATGTCATAAATTGTGAATTGTTTAGATAGAGATAGCATGTACTTATTTACATTTTCTCATCATTAATATTTATTATAATATTAATAACAAGACTAATGTTTCAAATGATATTATAAATAAAAATTGATAACAACACCAACGAATGAGTCTAATAATTTTTCTCTTGAAATTTAATTAAACATGAAAATTTTAAATTTAATCAGCTTCATTTAATTATAGGCTTTCCTTTAAAAAATGCTTCTTTAAATAGAATAATAAATCAAGCTCTTTTATGTCATTATATATTTATTAATAATTATTTTGAATAATTTAGATTTATCTATCTGTTAACTAATAATCTTGAACTCTAACCGGTGACTAAGTAGCTTCAAACAAAAATAGAGATAGATATTTAGTTTGAGAGACTTTGGGAATTTATCGATGAGAGAGCTATAGAGACTATTTTTTTGGGATATAAAATAAATAGAAATAAATATTTAGTTTAAGATATTTTAGATGAGAAAGAAAGTAGATTAGTTACATCAAATAATATCAAATATATAGAAAGTAATTGGTGACGGAGAGTTTTTTTTTATTACTCAAATAGCCTTATTTAAAGTATTATTATGACAATGAGAAAAATTCTGTAAATATCAGAACTGAGAGAAGAATTCCTTTTGGAATATTTCAGAACTGGCGCTTCTTATATTATTATACATAACCAACTCTTGTCTGCTCTCTCTCTCCCCCCTCAAGCTCTCTCTCTAACATCTCTTTTCTACGTTAGTTTTGAAAAAAAAAATAATCTAAAATCTCATTTAGCAATAGCTGACTGAGCATTTGAGAGGCCTTTGCAAAAGGCATGGCATTGACACACAGAGAAATAAATAAGGCACACAATAAAATGATTAAGACAAACATAAAAAAATATAAAGAGTGTAATTATTTTTTGGACACTTATTCCTAGAGAATACTCTAAAATGCCCTTCCTTCCTTCTCCTCCTTCTTCTACTTTCTCCTTCCGCGGTGACTGTCGGCGGTCCCTGCTCCCCCCGCCACCCATCCCCTCCTTCCCCCCTCCCCCCCACCCTCGCCCTTTGCCTCGTCCTCCCCAAGCTTCTCCACCCCCAGCCCCGCCCAGCTCGTCTAATGAATTCGATCAGATAAACATTGCCCAAGCAAGCAGAACTGCTGTAAATGCAGCTGTTGTGCAATCTCACAACAGTAAAAGAAAGAGAGAGAGGCCCATATGAGGTTGTGCAGCAGCCATGGTAGGCCATGCTTGCTTACAATCTTTCATTTCTGATCTCTTTCTCTATTGCAAGCTCAACATTCAATACCAATTTGCTTTTTTCTTTAAATTCAAAAAATAAAAGAAAATAAGAAGAGGAAGCTTTTGCTGTCAGAATCAAGCATGTGTTAATGGAGGATGAAGACAGGTCACTGGAACTATGTACTACATATTCTGGTATACTGGTGTGCATGAAATAGTAAATCCATGAATTTTAGCTGGAATTATTACTTACTACATTAATTTGTCACCAGAGAAGAATTTATCTTACTACGAGATTAATACAACAAAATGAACTTTTAATGACAAACCAAAATTTTCCCTATCTAAGCGCAAACCAAATTTATCCCTCCGCTCTCCTCCCTCACAACAGCCCACAGTAGGAAGAGGAGGGGGAGGGGAGGAGGAGAAGAAGGGAAAATTTGAGAATATTTTAAAAAAATTTGTGTGCAAGCCTTAATTAATTTCTGAGTGCGCTAATCTGCTGTGTCTTAATCAAGTTCTCTGCGTGCGCAAACTTAAAAAATGACGTTGGGGCCCCACGAGGAGCATACTTTGCTTGTCCTTCTGTTTAAGAAAATAATCACCATTAATACAACTTGCTTCCTTGTTAAGTTACATTCATCCATCATGATGTTAACACCTCAAAGAAGTCATCCCACCACGACTTTCTCTGTCTCTCTCTTGCTTCTCTCTCATGGACTGTCTGAGCTGAACAAGTTGTAGCGACAGACATCTCCATCACTGACTCACAAGCTAGCTCTGTATCTCAACTGATCGTGATACCAAGCTTGTCTTTAGTGCGATCAAAAAAACTATTGTCACCCACAGAAAATCTGCCCCCAATCATTAAAACCCAGCCGCTGCATTTTATAAAACACTCACAGTTGCAACGAAAGCAAATGGACAGTGTCACTGCTCGGCCACCATCCGGCAGCATCTCTCCTGTGGCCATCTTTGTCCCCCCACCGGCCTCGCTCCGGTGCGTCATTCTTCGCTTGTGAGCGGCGCGTGCAACTACTCATTAACTGCTTTCTTAGTCTTTTATGCGAGCATGAGCATGCACATTTATTAGTCGGAAAATAAAACCGTGACGGATCCCTTGTTTTTTAGTGTTGCAATCTTTCGTTTATTCAGTTTCCGTTTATCCTTCGCGCCTGTCTGCGTCTGTTCTCGTTTTGAATGACCTTCGGTTGGCATCTTGCCTAAACCACGGGCCGTTAAGAACTTCTCTCTCCATCCGTTTCCACTTTGAATTCCTGCGTGCGCGGCATATTTAATTAACTATTAATTCAGCCACTGTGATTTTTGATTATGCAGTTGAATCTCAATGTGCAATAATTAACTTGCGAAACAAATAGTTGACACACAAACGAGAGAACTTGATATGTCATGTCCGATCAAATATATAGAATAAATATACAAGTGGGGAGCAGCTATTGCCGCCGACTACTTCTCTCTCCCAAGTATAAAGAGAGTCTCTTTGTCGATGTTGAAAGTATTTGAGATATCTTTGTCATAAATAGGATATAAATTAATTTCTTGAGAGAAAAGCACATATAAATTAATTAACTCTCTTTGAATATTCTCTTGTCAGGTTACTTATACATAGTATAGCAATCTTTCTTTTAGTAAACCGTCTCGGATCCATTGCAATCCTTGTTTTAGTAATCTTCTATTTAATCAAACTTTCATTTAATCTTTCGTGATCCTTTGCGCCTCTTTTATTTTTGAATGACTGTAAGTGTTGCAACGAATTGATATGCTCTGATACCAATTGCTGAGATCGACGCAGCGGAAAAAGAAAAAAACTGGACCGTCGTGCAATGTGAAGAAGAGAAGAAGAGATAAGACATTCCGAAGTAGAGAAAGCCAACACACAATTTAACGTGGTTCCACCGATCAAACAAATTGTGTGTACGTCCACAAGAGAAAGGGGAGAAACTTTATTAAAACTTTAGAGGAATACAATAAGAAACACTCACTCCTCTCACTAAAAAGATTAAGCCTTTTGATGATCGTCTAGAACAGCGAACCCTTATGGCTAAAACTTCTCTCACGAATCTCTCTTTTCTTAATTATTGAATAATACATTGAAGGCCATCCCAAAGGGTTATTTATAAACCATAAGATCCTTATCCTACACAAACTCCAACAATACAAGCAGAACCATCTCAGAAGAGAAGAAAACTCGAGTTGAACTCAAAGTGTAATCAGAATTACAAAAGAAAACTGCCAGTAATGCCATTAGTCGACTAATACAAATATTAATCGATTAATCATGCTTATTAGTTGACTATACAGTCAACTGCTGAGATATACTCACTCTCTATTTGTGCAATTAGTTGACTACTGAGATGCTATTAGTCGACTAAACTGTGCACTGACTGTGCACAACTATCCTTCTAGATCTCTGAAGCTTTTGACTACCTCCATGACGTATTCGAGTCCAAATCCTAACAATCTCTCCCTTGACTTGAATACGTCCAAGGCCGAGAAAAGTCGTCATGTTCCATGTGCTACATCAATGCACAATGAACAACTCTTGACTTCATCTCCATCTCGCTCCCTCTTCTCCATAATCTTCTCATAGGGTTCACAACTGATTAGATCGAATAAGTTTTGGCCCGACCTGAACTTAATTCCCTAAGATCTGCTTGATCTATGCAGCATTTATGAGAATTTGCTCTAACACAGAAGTAATGATTTGGACTTTCTTATTATGCGCCGGCGCCGTCTAATCCCAATTTGCCTTCGGAGTAAAACTGAATATCTAAGCTCAAAATCATTGTAGTCTCCGATTATTACACAACGCTCGATCTTGAAACAAGGATAACTGTAATTTATCATCTATAATCTCTGAATTTTGCAATATGTAAACATTTTTGACACGCTCGGCCTGAAACTTCACATGGGCATCTTTAAAAACTCTCATAAAATCATCTTCAGAACTGAAATTGAACCCTTCTCCATGTAGGGCTCCAAGAGAGATGAGATTGTAGCTTGATTCGGGAACATAATGAACGCCTTGAAGAGTAGTGATGCATCCATCATGAGAAAAAAAATGAATTGTTTCTTCTCCAATCAACTTGCTCGTAGCAGAATTTTTCATGAAGACCACTCCCTCTTGAATCGAACTGTATGAGAAGAACATCTTTCTATCGAAACTGATACGTTGTGAACATCCCAATTCAATAATCTACCTAACTTTCTTACTGACCGAACTGTCTGTAACAGATAGAACGTCACACTTTCTTCATCCCCTTCAGCCAGTTTAGTGGTATTAGCTTCTTTTTGTTTCTTTTTGCGAGTTCAATAATCAGTTCTAATATGCCCCTTCTTGTGACACCAGTTACACACCAAATTCTTGTATTTTGGGTTACTCGTGAAACTTTCATTATTACTCTTCTCCTTTGTAAGGAAAACTTGCCCAGAATTATCGTGATGAGACTCCTCCGTCAACTGCTTGTCAATTTTATTTATTGAGTAGATGCTCTTTGACTTCATTGACCTTGATAGTTGATTTGCCTTCATAGATGATAGCTTTCCTAAATCTTTTGTATGAAGAAGGTAAAACACACGGTAATAGAAGTGCTTGATCCTCATCTTCTGTCTTTACCTCTATCTTATCTAACTCATTGATAATAGAGGTAAACTCTATGATGTGAGACTTGATAGATGTACTTTCGTGCATGCGGAGAAGAAAGAGATGTTGCTCAGAATCAACCGATTCGCTAACGACTTCTTCGCATAATGATCCTGAAGTCACTTCCACAACGAGGATATTGTTTTTTTCAAAGAAAACTCATCCAACACTTCGTCTGCCAAGCAAACATGAATAACCGTCAAGGCTTTGTAATCCAACTCCTATCAAGTCTCTTCATTTATGTTTTCAGGCTTTTTCTTCTTCCCGAGTATTTATTTCTTCAACCCGCTCTAGGTCAGGATGGCGTTCATCCTAATCTATCACCTGCAGAAATTGATGACACCATTGAACTTTTGAATATCGAACTTGATTGCAGACATCTTCACATTGACTTTACTCTGATGCTAATTGTTGCAACGAACTGATATCTCTGATACCAATTGTTAGAATCAGCGCAGCGGAAAAAGAAAAAGCTGGAGCGTCAGGAAACGTGAAGAAGAAGGGAAGAGGATATCAGATGTTCCAAAGTGGAGAAACTTAACATACAATTTAACGTGGTTCCACTGATTAAACAGATCGTGTGTACGCCCACGGGATAAAGGGGAGAAAGTTTATTAAAACTTTAGAGGAGTACAATGAGAAACACTCACACTTCTCGCTAAGAAGATTACAAGCCTTTTGATGGCCGCCTAAAGAACCCTTATGACTAAAACTTCTTTCATAAATCTCTCTTTTTCTTAATTATTAAATAATACATTGAAGATTACCCTCAAGGTGTTATTATAAACCATAGCATCATCCTAGTCCTACACAAACTCTAGCAATACGAACAACACCGCCTGAGAAAAGAAGGTAACTTGAGTTGAACACAAACTGCAATCAAAACCACAAAAGAGAACTTTCAGCAACATATAGTCGACTAATTCAAATTATTAGTCGACTAATAATGCTCATTAGTCGACGATACAGTCCACTACTGAGATGCATCCACTCTCTATTTGTATCATTAGTCGACTACTGAGATGCTATTAGTTGACTAATCTGTGCACCGACTATGCACACTTGTTCGTTCTTGATCGAAGTTTTCATTGACATATTCGAGCTAAAATCCTAACAGTAGGAAGAGAGAGTGTTCTACAGCTGGCACGTGAACTAGAGAATTAGATATGTTCTAATTGACCGAATAGAATAGACATACAAGTAGTATCTCTTTGAAAATTACAAGCTACTCAGCCATCAAGGAGATGTTGACAGTATTCATTGAACTTGTGATCTCCCTATCATAAATAACAGCTATTAAGTTTTTCATCCTTCACATGTACTTAAATATAGTATAACTTGAGTAATTGAAGAAATGGCTTCAATCCCAGGTCCTGATTCTATAAACATTGGTATGTTTAACAAATTGTGCAAACCCCAGATCGGGTGGAGGTGAAGACAAAAGAACCCTAGATTTGGGGCCATTATCCAACACGTGTGGCGACCCCACACGTGACTTCTCGGTCGGCTTGACCGGTCATCAAAGAATCAGATTGAGCTCTGGTTATCTATGCTCACCAACCATGTGAATTAGTTGATTAATTTTTTTTCTTCCTTTTATTTAATTTTTAAGTATAATCCAGCCAAATTTGACCAACTACACAACTTCTTTCATTATACACTTTGCAACGAGTGATCACCTCACGAGAGAAGAAAACTATATTTCTATAGTTTGTACGTGTGAGTGAGAGTCATGAGAGTGACCCCACTCATTAGTTTAGGCTACTGTTTCCTTTCAAATGAAAGTCTTTCCTCGTTTTAAGGCCTACAGCTGCTGAGAAAGCGATGGCGCTAGCAATTAGTGTGATCTTAACACCAACTCAGGGCTTTTTTTTGGATGGTAAAGTTGAGAAAAAGTGGGATTTTAGTAAACTCTACTGTCAGTTTTTTTTTCTTTTAAAATTTTTTGTTTGTTTGAAAAAAATCAAAACACCAGAAAAAAGCGTTGAAGCGAAATCATCGTTTTTCATTCTCTGCAATTTGGGATGAATGCTATCAGCGTGGGGCTTACCAACAAATTTTCTCAAAAATCTGATCGAGTAGGCTTCATTGTCAGTTTTCTCAAATAGTTTTCCCACCCAACTGTAAAAACTCCCCAGGATTGAACACGATGTAATTAAGTCATTTTCATGCATGTTTAGCTACAGCTTTGATGATAATTGGCTGCTTTAAAAAACAAATTGGGCACGTGTGAGGTTGGACAGGTACACAGTTGAGGCAGTTGTTGTTGAGCACTTTGCATATGAGGTTTGCATGACATAATGAATCACATAGGGTAAAAGTTATTGATTATGCTCCCTATTTGAAAACAAATGTAATTGACTAATTTTTTTTCTTTTTTTTGTAACATTTTTTAGAGTAATTGATCCATGCTATATTGGCTGTTGGCTTAGCTGTATCGTCATGTAAAGACACAAAGCAGTATAAGAGAATTTAATTAGATGGATTTCACGACAAGTTGGTACGAGAAAATGATTATATGCAAGGCTATAACGTAGTGAAACATAATATACTGTTTTTTCTTTGTTTGTTATTTTTTTTTGGATAATGACTTTATCTCAGATATAATGAAACTTAACTGTAGTATATTTTATTTAAAAAAAAAATCTTTTTTTAAAGAAAAAAGGAGGGCCCGATTTGAATAGCATTGAGTAGGGGTGCCATCGGATCGGATACGGATCGGATATTACATCTACCATATTCATATCCGCACCCAACCTTCGGATACGGATACGGATACGGATATTGGCGGATGTGGAAAAATGATATCCGTTTCCGCCAAAATCGGATATCAGATATAAATCGGATATTAGCGGATCGGATGAGGATACTAATCGGATATTAAAAAATGGATATGGTTAAAGATAAATTAAACAGAAATACTTATATTACTTTTTATCTCATCCACTACAATATTAAATGTGATACATACTATGATATTATTGTGTACATATCAATACATTCATCATATTCATTGTCATTCAACTTCTATAACAATAAATTACACGTCCTCCGGTGCTAAATACCGATTCGGATGCCATGGTTGATGTCGAAATACTCAAAATATCTTGTGGTACTCTTACAAGAATCGAATACTTTCCACTATTACTTTTTCACCAACTCAAAATATCAAAATTTAATGCCTATTCCATTGAAGAATAGTCTCCTCCATACCGATATCATTATGAAGCACGCAACATTCGGATATCGGATCGGATACAAATAAGATATTATGTTTACCATATCCGTATCCGCACCTACCTTTCGGATACGGATACGAATACGAATATTGACGGATGTGAAAAAATGATATCCGTATCCGGATTGGAGTCGGATTCGGATGCGGATATCCGCGGATAATCCGTATCCGGTGGCACCCGTAGCATTGAGAATCAGGAGAGAACAGAATAGAAAAAAGGGAAAAAACTTCCCTTGCCAAGCAAGAGAGAGGAAGAAAGAACAGAAGGAAAAAAATACAAGGCTGAGAAGACATAAAATACAAAGTTAAGGTTATTAGTCCAAAGATCAGGAAAAAAGAGAGCACACTAGGAGATATCGACTGAAGTAAGATATTTATGAGAGTAAATCCTCGAGTTACACTCACTCTCCAGATGTCCCATAAAACAGCTTGAACACGAGTATCCCAAATCTTCCAAAACACGCCAGGTATAGAAGTCATCCGCGAGCCTTCCCATAAGGTACAAAGGGATGTAGGCTATGATATGAGAGCAAGACAGTCCATACAAGGGCCCCAAACACTCCTACCGAAGTCGCAAGATAAGAAGATGTGGTTAAAGACTTAAGATGGTTGCCACAGAAAACACACGACGACATTAGCTTGATGTGGCATCTAAACAAGTAGGACCCAGTAAGCTGTTAGGAATTATGACTGGAATACATCGTGAAGGTAGGCGAAATTTCGGAGATCAAAGAACGTACGTGCACAAGGAGTTGTGCACATTACTAGTCGATTAATACTAGGTATAATCGACTAATCATATAGATTAGTCGACTAATACATTGTATAGTCGACTAGATTGGCCAACAAAGAGTTGGGGTTCTTCAATTTTGTCAGAGTAGTCGACTAATATTTGGGCCTAGTTGACTAATACATGATATTAGTCCACTAATACCCTGACCTAGTCGACTAATGGAGGGTATGTCAGTTTTCTTTTCTGTATCTGTTTTCAGATTTGGGTTGGATCCGAGTTCCTTCATTTTGAGGCGGTGATTGTTTATATTGGTGAAGTTTGTTTAGGATTAGGAGAGTTCTATGTTTATAAATAACCCCTTGGGTGTGACCTTCAATGTAATCCAATGAATTTGTTATTCCTAAAGGTGTAATTCATCTACGTGAGAGATTCATGAGAGAAGCTTAGCCATAAGGGTTTGCTATTTTTGATGGCTATCAAGGGCTTGTAATCTTCTAAGCTAGAGGTGTAAGTAATTCTTATTATACTCCCCTTAAAGTTTAATAAAATTTCTTCCCCTTCTCCCATGGACGTACACATGATCTGTTTGATCGGTAAAATTATATTATATTTGTTGGCTTTCTAACTACTTCAAGAATATCTTCTTCTTCTTCTCTTCTTCTCGTTGCCCTGGTAGCTTCTGTGGTTTGTTTCCGTTGTACCGCCCTAGTCGATCCGGTCGTGGAGGCATTCTGAATTCACAAAAATTGGTATCTGAGCATACAAAATATTTTTCCAACAATTAGTATCAGAGTAAGGTCAACGTGAAGATATCTGCGATCAAGTTCGATATTCAGACGTTCGATGGTATCATAAATTTCAGCAGATGGCGTATTAGTATAATGCCTCGATCCTGCAGGTATGGAGACGTTACTGTGGAGACGTTATAGTGACATATATACGCAAGACGAAAATACTCTCATATACATAAGCATCAGTGCATACAAGAATCAAAGTGCGAAAGCACGGTGGTAATTAATACATTTCAACAATAACAGTATAGAACACTGTTATCATGGAATGTGATTCAATATTACATGAATATTACATCAATATTACATCACCAAGGGATGCAATGTATGAATTACAATAAGATATATAAGAATGAACAGTACAAAATGATGCTAATGAACTACAACAAGAAATCTCGAGAGCCAAGCAGGGGGCCTGAAAGAAATTGACTCTAGACAGTCTGTCGATGATACATGCTTCTGTTGTACATCTCTGATCAGCAAATAGGAGGATCCATAATCTTCAAGCTCCGAGATCTGAACATACAGGTCCAGGGTTATCAGAAGCAACCCAACAGTGTGTGAGACGAGGGCCAAGTGGCATATATAGACAGGTGCACGTGTATTGAAATCTGAATCGAAAAGCATATATAGAAAATCGTGTTGTGAGCATGCACACTCGAACAGAATAAGACATCAAGTGATGAGATATACAAATACGACAAACCAGTTGATGAGCTCAGTAGACGAATTCATAAGATTGATACATCGAAAGAATAATCCAAATAAGAAAACTCTCATACATATACCATATACCTCTGTTTCCATCGATGAGTACACACAACTCGAGTTGTCTTCTAGCAACAGGATAAGAGAACAGTATGAACCGGCAAGAAGCAGTGATGTAAATGATAACCAAGAATCCATATAAAACAAGAAGTGATCAAGTCAGGAGGATAAGTACCGTAGTACAAGTGTAATATTAAGAAAGAGACATGCTGTGTACAACAATGGTAACATCAGGAGACCAGTAAAGTAGTACACAAGTGGTAAAACAAGGGGGTTTGTGTGTGTGTGTGTATATATAGTATAATAATAATTAAATAAAACCCGAAATCTGAATTAAAGCCTAAACATAAATCCGAGGAAAGTAAACACGGCAAAACCAGTTTTACAACTCAGATTACAACTTCACGAGATAAATACATCGAAAGAATAATCTAAATAAGAAAACCCCCATTTATACTATATATCTCATGTTATCATAATCTGAATGTATACAATCTGAATTGTAAAACTACATGAAATTAGATCAAACACCAACGAATTATTATATTAACATCTTATTATTATTACTCGTCCGACCCATATATCTAAGTATGTGTACATGCGTACGTTCCATCCCACATATATCCATATATGAGTAAGTCGATGTTGTTATTAGAAACTGATGATGAAACTAACGTGTTATGTTTACAGTGGGTCATATGCATGCCCGGGACACAGTCCAGGGTATTCTGTTGCTGATGTATGAATCTGGCTGCAAGGCATACAGGAGGTGGCTCTTATCGTATGCCCATTCAGGAATATAACAGGAGGTAGGGAGTTAGCGCTCCCTCGGAACACCTGCAGGCCCTCAGGTAAAACCGCAAGTTTTAGTTGCATAACATACTTAATACCACTTGAAATTCATCACTTTTCTTGTAACACCCCGATCATTTAAAATCCTAATTTAATATCCTAATATTTGATTAACATGATTAGATAATTATTTGAGACGATGACTGAACGTGTTTTGTGTAAAATAAAATTTTTATTTTTATTTTATTTATTTTAATTTTGATTATGAGAGAAATTTGAAGTGAAATAAAATTTAATAATTTCAAATATAGGTGTATAAATATTTTGGCATGTATATATGGATATGGAGTATATGTGTGTATAAATATATACAGTATATGAATGTGTTGATATATTGTGTAAATACAAGATAATACAATTAAATATCAAGAAAAATATAATATTTTATTTTGAAAAGGATTTAGTGGAGAGGGGTAGGTATGCATGAGGTGGGTAGATGGATGGTGGGATTTTGCTTGGGAATGATGGAGACATATGGCATGAGTAGGGACATGTGGCTTAATGAGAGAGATGGAAAAGAATTTATAAGAATAATAATAAATTTGAGAGGGGCTTTTATATAAAATGAGAAGAGAAATTTCTCATCCTTCTCTTTCATTTTTTAGGGCTGAAATAAGTCTCACTTTCATCTCCCCAAATCCCTAAAACCCCAGATCTCTCTCTCTCTCTCTCAAATCTTCTCTCCCCCTAATCCTTTCCCTCTTCTCCCCTCCCTGGAATGGTGGCGCACCAAGCAGGGGCTGGGGCGCGCCCAGGTGGCGCGCGGGGCTGGCAGCGAGCGGCCAGGCGGCGGGGGCCGCCGCTTGCGGTTAGGGGTAGGGGGCAACACCTGTAGGATCACCTAGAGGGGGGATGAATAGGTGATGGCTAATCTAATGGTCACTTAATGCCAAATAATGCGGAAGTAAAAACTATTATGACCTAAACTAAACTCTTACACTAAACACACTACACATAACACAAGAGTATTGCCGAATTCCTCGTGAATGGCTCTGGACAAACTCCTCTAGATTCCCCTTGATAAGGTTGAGGTGCCGCGTTGGCTCTCTTGGTTAAATACAAGTGTTAGCAAACAAACCCAAGCAAGTATATCAATTAAGCACACAAGTATATCATGCATATAAAGATAAACACAATAAAGGAATGCAAGATATAAACAAGAGACAAAGAAAGAGAGAGTGAGTGTTGACTGAATTTTCCTGCACACAAAATGTAATATGTTAGTTTAAGAATAGATGTGCAAGTCTCAGTTCTAATCCGCTGTAGCAGAGCTATGCGGGTCGTGATCCTCAAGGAGGGACTGCGATGGAAGCGTTAAGCAAGTTATACTCTAAAGCTTTTATTTTATTATTAGTAGTGGTATTTACAATGGATGGTATTTACAATGGGTGGTAGAAAAGAATATGGAGATGATGTGGATTTAATCTACAAAAAAGAAAATAAAAGAAAAGGATACTTACTTGAGTTTGGTTGAAGAAAAACGTGAAAACCTTACATGTTCTACGTTGCTTAGGAGGCGTTCAACGCATAGATCATAAACTCGAGCCCGGTCCTTGTGCACATTATATCGTCAAGCATATCAAGAACGAAGTGATGCGAAGCTTTGAAAGTGGAGAACGTTTTCATGAACTATCGTTGGCTTTCACGTAGCTTAGTTATACTTGTTTGGAATTCACTTGCATGTTCATCAATCAGCCACAAGAGATCACAGAGAAAAGAAATAGAAAACAAAAGGAAAAGTAAAACACAAGAATAATAAACAAAAGAAAAATATTACCTTTATTCATGAATACAGTGGCCGAGAAGAGGAAGATACATCGGTGTCACGCTCAATATAAACCTCTCTCTCTCTTGAAAAGAAACCCTAATTACAAAACTAGAAGAAAGAACGAAACTAAACCCTAGCTTTTGGCCCTTTGCTGGACGCTGGACAACTCTGTACGTTGCACTGCAGGGGGTATTTATAGTGCAGAAGGAGTTAGAGTCCAGTTACAACTCTCCCACGAAAGCTGATCCCCAGACTCGTCAGAAATGCCGCGGAAATGGGAAATTTGCCGCGGAAACGCGGCACTTTTGTAGCCAAATGCCACGCGCTTTGGCGCGTGGCCTCTCCTGGTCCGTCCATCTGAGCGTTTCCTTCTAGAAATTGCATCCTGGCTCTTAATCTTTGGATTTGGATATAACTTGGGAATCAAGTTACCTAGATCCCAAATCTTTTCCACGAATTTTCCTTCTCTTCTTTTAGCTTTTATCCTCATCCTGCAAGTGTTTAGGGTTGAATAGAAGTCTATCCTTCCCTCTTCTTTGTATTTGCAACTTTGGCCCTTGTGTATTTGCAATTTTGACAATTGATATTTGCACTTTTACACCTGGGCTTCAAACATGGGCTTGGATCTGGGCTTTTGGGCTCTTTAAGCTTTATTTATTGTTAAAATAATAATTCGAGGCCTGCACACAATAAATTACAAATTATTAATAAATGTGCAGAATTAAATGAATAAATATGAAAATGTGATGGTAAATGATGATAAAAATGCACTTTTCACTACCAATCACACCCCCACACTTATCTTTTTGCTCGTCCTCGAGTAAAAACAAAGAAAAAGAAAAAGAAATGAAAAGTTAATCTAACCTAACTCACTTTCGTAGGAATCACGATTGCACTTAGCACGTGCAACAAGCCGTTAAACCTCTAGGTTACCCTAGAGGACGAGTGTTGTCTCGTGAGGGTTTTCAGCAGATTGCACCCACAAAATCCATAAAAAAGGAAAATATTTGAATTATTATTGAAGAGACTAAGTAGTCTATAAGTTTTAGGATCCTCATTTTTATTCATTCTTTAAACTTAGTCTTTATAAAATTAATTGTTTTCCATTTTAGGTAAGAATTAAAATTGAATTTCTAATATAGTCTTTTTCGTTACCAAAAATCATATGCATCCTTATGTTTTTACTAGGAATTCCTTAACTTGGACTCTCATGCCTCTTTATATATATATATATATATATATAATATATATATATATATATATATATATATATTTTATTTTTTATTTTTTTAATATGTATAACGCATCTAATTTTCTTTCGTGTAAGCATCAAGGCTTCTTGAGGCCCTCATACCTAACTAATTGATTATTAGATGTGTTAATACATATATTATATTTCTTAGTCTTCTTAGGCTTTCTAATCTACCCATGTAACGAACTTAAAGTCGATGACTCCCAAACCGGTTGGCTTTAGGGCACCAGGTGAGAAAACACCCCGCGGACTCAAATTCGAGTGAACTAGGCCCCAAAACTAAGGACTTTATTTTATTTACTCACCTTTAGGCATGAATACTTATGCTTCTTGAGGCACATGTATCAGCTTAATTGGTGATTTTTTTCCTTTTTTTTTCTTTTTTCTTTTTTTTATGAGGCACAAGGTCTTTGTCTTAGAATCCTAGATATGCATTTGGTATGCATACTTCATTAAGGTAAAAATCAAGACTAATTAATTATTCAATTTCTCCTCCTATACCTAAAATTTAAACAATTTATTTATTTTGACCAAGTTTTTAGAAATCCTAATCATGATTTTCCTAATCCTTAAAACTACTTAGATTTCTTTCAAAAAATAAGTCAAAATATTTCCTTTTTATAACATTTTTTTTTAATTTTATTTTTTTTTCTTTTTTTTTTAGCAAATTTTGTTAGTGTCTACCTATGTTAGTATGTTAGTAAAGCCCACCCCCACACTTATCTCATGCATTGTCCTCAATGTATGAATGAATGCATATATGCATGAAACAGAACAAGGGAAGGCGGAAGTTACCTTAGGGTGGTGGTTCCGGAGGTGGTCTAATTGGTCCACGAAATGCGGCCCAACAAGATAACGTGGTAGTTCACGGGACCTACCTTTATTGACCTCTTTTTTATTTACATATTTACAGTCCCCAGAATGAATAGGATCATGGAAGATCCTCTCGTGAAACTTACTCCCTTACATGACCAGTCCTGGAAAATCATCACAGAGTCATGGTCTATACCTATATCCAACAAAAGAATGTGACTTGGTAAAATGGTTGACTTGGACTCAAGAATGATAGGTTCAGGATCTAATACCGACTCAGGAAAGAAACTCAAATTAAGTAAAGGTTCAGGAGTCGGGCTAGGATCAAGAGGTGAGTCCAAGTCAAGAAATTGAAACTCAAGTCTACAATCATTTTCCCACAATGGAATGTGACTCAATGTTGGTGATTCAAGTTCAGGAATGATAGGTGTGGGAATCAAAACTGACTTTAAAATATTACCTAAGTCGGGTAACAAAACAGGAGTCAATAATGATTCGAGAATTTGAACTTGATCATAGATTTGGGAATCTAGGTCACATATCTCATTAGTTTCAATCTCATAAAAATGGGAACTTGCCAATTTTTCCATGGGACTTTCAAAATTGCACAATTGGTCAAGTTCAATATAATCATCAAAAATGGGTGATTCAATTTCATGATCTATGGGTATGAGAATAAATGTTGGCTCAGAAAATTGGTCCAAATTGGGTAAGGATACTGGAGTCAACATAGATTCGAAGATGGAAACTGAATCGTAAAGTTGGGGATCGGGTTCACATTCATAATCTAATTCAATCTCATTGAAATTAAAACTAGCCAATTTGTCCAAGGATTGGGATTGAGCAAGTTCATATTGATGTGATGAAATTGAATTTTGATCAAGGTCTTCTAAACAGAATGATTCTTGGTTCCTATCAAGATGCTCAAGAATGTTTGAAAGTCTAGAAATTTGATCATTCATCGTATCTTGCAACCGATCCACTTTTTCTTCTAACCCATCGAATAGATCAATGGAGGACTGAAACCTTGGTGATGTGGGAAAAGACGTATATGAAGATAATGGTTGAACAGGTGGTTGACCATATGGCTCAGGGGTGTTGAATCCCCATTGACTCTGTGAAGAGTAGTGATGATTATTCCAATCTTGTTCATAGTATTGGGACTGGGGCATGTAATGATTCAGATAAGACCAATCTGGCACACTAGGTTGGTTAGAGTTATGATATGCCGGGTTGGTAATATCCGAAAAAGAGGTTAGTGTATAATATGGATCCTCATTAAAATTTAAAAAATTATTGTTATAGGCCATATCACACAAAGCAAACAAAGAAAAAAAACAAACAAAAAGAAAAATTTCTAATCTAAGTTAGGGTAGACCTATGACCTAGACGACTCCTAACTGGTTAGACTATCCACGGGAGGTAGGGTGCAGACTTTGACCACAAGTTAATCAGCCAGGTCAGGGCAAGATTGGTGGGAGGTTTTCCGTCAAAGACGTTCCTTAATTAAATAACCACCAACCTTCGGGCTTTCGGCCCTCAATCCCCTTCCTAGACACTGATTTGACAGGAGTCAACTTCCAGCACTGTTCCCCCTTAGGATAATCTCCTAATTGAGTCCGAGATGTCCCTAGGGCCAACGTCTACTAATTTTTAAGTTAGGCTTGGGTTAGTGAGTGCTTGGGATATGATTTTTGGGCTAAGGAAGGGTGATGAAATCCCCACCTTATCTTGTTAATGGGTTATGCCCTTAAGATGAATTAGTGCAAGTGTACAAGATAAGAAGATAAGATTCACTCAAAGCAGAAAATCAACCAAGAGATGAGTCCTATTCTACATGCAATGCGTACGTACCTTACTCCAGCACTCTTCAACAGTAAAAATAAAGGAATTGAAAAGACAGGTGCCTAATATGCAAACGTCTAATCAATTTTATCTTAACAACAAATAGTTTACTGTTGAATTAATTAGCAGTATACAGGTTTATCACAGAACAAAATCAACAAAGCAGTAAACAGTATTTGCAAATTTCAGCAACCTGCAGAAAACTGAGTCAGTAATTCACTGCTACTGCCGCGGATCCGCGGCAATTGCCGCGTTTCTGCGGCAAAGTAGCAGGCTCTGCTGCTCTGCCTTCGAGGGCAGAGGCACAGAGTTGCTATATGTCCAATTCTGCTGCTGTTTTTCTGTTCTCCAAACCTGCAAACAGAAAAGAATTAAAAGAATTAGTTAATAATTAATTTTTTATTAGAGAAAAACTTACCGTCCTTCCCAGGCAACGGCGCCAATTTGTTGACTGAATTTTCCTGCACACAAAATGTAATATGTTAGTTTAAGAATAGATGTGCAAGTCTCAGTTCTAATCCGCGGTAGCAGAGCTATGCGGGTCGTGATCCTCAAGGAGGGACTGCGATGGAAGCGTTAAGCAAGTTATACTCTAAAGCTTTTATTTTTATTATTAGTAGTGGTATTTACAATGGATGGTATTTACAATGGGTGGTAGAAAAGAATATGGAGATGATGTGGATTTAATCTACAAAAAAGAAAATAAAAGAAAAGGATACTTACTTGAGTTTGGTTGAAGAAAAACGTGAAAACCTTACATGTTCTACCTTGCTTAGGAGGCGTTCAACGCATAGATCATAAACTCGAGCCCGGTCCTTGTGCACATTATATCGTCAAGCATATCAAGAACGAAGTGATGCGAAGCTTTGAAAGTGGAGAACGTTTTCATGAACTATCGTTGTCTCTCACGTAGCTTAGTTATACTTGTTTGGAATTCACTTGCATGTTCATCAATCAGCCACAAAGAGATCACAGAGAAAAAGAAATAGAAAACAAAAGGAAAAGTAAAACACAAGAATAATAAACAAAAGAAAAATATTACCTTTATTCATGAATACAATGGCCGAGAAGAGGAAGATACATCGGTGTCACGCTCAATATAAACCTCTCTCTCCTCTCTTGAAAAGAAACCCTAATTACAAAACTAGAAGAAAGAACGAAACTAAACCCTAGCTTTTGGCCCTTTGCTGGACGCTGGACAACTCTGTACGTTGCACTGCAGGGGGTATTTATAGGTGCAGAAGGAGTTAGAGTCCAGTTACAACTCTCCCACGAAAGCTGATCCCCAGACTCGTCAGAAATGCCGCGGAAATGGGAAATTTGCGCGAAAACGCGGCACTTTTGTAGCCAAATGCCACGCGCTTTGGCGCGTGGCCTCTCCTGGTCCGTCCATCTGAGCGTTTCCTTCTAGAAATTGCATCCTGGCTCTTAATCTTTGGATTTGGATATAACTTGGGAATCAAGTTACCTAGATCCCAAATCTTTTCCACGAATTTTCCTTCTCTTCTTTTAGCTTTTATCCTCATCCTGCAAGTGTTTAGGGTTGAATAGAAGTCTATCCTTCCCTCTTCTTTGTATTTGCAACTTTGGCCCTTGTGTATTTGCAATTTTGACAATTGATATTTGCACTTTTACACCTGGGCTTCAAATATGGGCTTGGATCTGGGCTTTTGGGCTCTTTAAGCTTTATTTATTGTTAAAATAATAATTCGAGGCCTGCACACAATAAATTAC
Source organism: Agave tequilana (assembly GCA_038442645.1). NCBI lineage: Eukaryota > Viridiplantae > Streptophyta > Magnoliopsida > Asparagales > Asparagaceae > Agave > Agave tequilana. The sequence goes on from JAVJIF010032320.1 coordinate 220,714, forward strand.
AAATTATTAATAAATGTGCAGAATTAAATGAATAAATATGAAAATGTGATGGTAAATATGATGATAAAAATGTACTTTACACTACCAATCAGTGAGCAATCGCAAACACAAGGAATTTGTTTCGAGGTTCGAGCACACTTGCTCTACATCCCCGCCTTCGACACACGAAGGATTTCCACTATAATCGATCCCACCGGATCACTCGGTGCCGCAACACCTACAACTCTCGGACTCCCTAGTCCGTACACACGCAAGCCCACCGGCTCGCCGAGGCCGCACCTCAAACCAAGAGTTCGTACCCGAACTCGAAACAACCGAGTCCTCACTAGGATCCTAAACAATGCGAACACACACGTCCGCCTCTTCAAAGAACAAAGATGAACTTTTGTGATCACAACTCTTGATCACCTAAAATCCTCTCACAAAAACACTCCTATAGAATGAATAGCTCAATGGGTTGCTCAAGTGTTTGTGAGAAAAATAAGAAAGAGATGGTGGAGGAAAACTCAAAGAAATCTCTTTTAAACACTTTTGATAAACTCCCCTTTTGATTGGAAGTATTAGCTCTCAATTTAGTGGAGAAAACTCTTTTAATGAAGTGAAAACTAGCTCAAAGTCCACTAAAAATCTTGGAGAAAAACAATGTCCAAACCCCTAAATTTATAGGCTCAGAAAAACTAGCCGTTGGGGTTCTGTCAGGCCTGTCGGTCGACCGTCCGGCCGACCGGCCAACGGTCATATTTCAGACCGTTTGAGCCATCGGTCGACCGGCCTGTTGACCGAGCCAGGATACAGAGAGCAAGTCTCTCTGTCCGGTCAACCGCTCGGTCGGCCGGGGCCTTTCCAGAGAGCAGAGCTCTCTGGACGGTCGACCGGGTCGGTCGGTCGGCCATCCTGCAGAACTGGCATGCACGTATGTGCACGTCGGTCGACCGGCTGAAGCCAGGTCAGGTCTGAACTAGGGATTAAAAACTTAGTCTTTTGGCTCACATAAAAATTCCATAAAATACTGAAAAATATACAAAATAGTTTTACCAATATACTTTGATAAACAAACATGCTTGCACAAAATCAAGGCATGTTACAAATGATTTGGACTATTTTTGTAACTTGAAAATATTGGCTCAATTGAAAACTTGTATTTTTCTAAAACTTGTTTTCCAAACTTCTTCATGATACAAAAATAAGATATTTTGAATTCATTAAAGCATAGTGTGTATGGATATGATCCATTACACAAATAAGATATCTATGTTTTTGACATTAAGCATTAAACATGGTTTTGGTTTCAAAAGACATGTACATGAGAAACACCAAAAATCAAAATAGTATTTTTCAAAATGAAAGTCTTTTCTAAATCTGAAAATTCTTTTATGAAAAGACAACTAAATCAAGAGAGTGTGTGTGATAAATACTTGAGCAATCCACCAAGTATTCTATCCTTTACATTTTATCTAAAAGCAAAAATCTGATACCTAGACACAAGTCTTCATCTTCTTGAAGTCTTCACTTGAAGCCTTCTCATCTTCTAGACTTGGTCCAAACACGATCCAACGAGCTCAACTCTTGATGTGGTCTTGATGTATAGGCTCGTGAATCAACCGGTGCTAGCTCCAAAACTTGACTTTAAATCCTTTGTTGAAACTCCACACCTACTAAGATCTTGATAACAAATCTGTTACTAATTAAACACAAGATCATTAGTACTATAACTACATGAGTTGATCATCATCAAAACTAGAGTGATGGGCCTTTGGGCCAACAATCTCCCCCTTTTTGATGATGACAAAACTCATGAAGTTATATATGCATGGATTAAAGTAAAGCTTCAAAGAAGCTCCCCCTTAACTCATGCATAACAAATAAACAATAAGATATGAAAATGAAGCACATGACATGTATGCAAATCAAGGAGATAAACATGCTAACAAGCATAAAACAAATCAAATTCTTTTTCTCCTATTTGGAAAACAAAAACATATATGCATAAACATAAATCCTTTAACCACAAAAGCATGCATATATACAAATACTTCTCCCCCTTTTTGTCAATCATCAACAAAGGGGTTAAAGTAAAACAAAATCATCAAAATTTTCTCCCCCTTTTTGTTCGAAACAAAGAACCAAAGAAGGGGTAAATCAAATCAATCAAGAAAGGTTATATGTGATATACATTCATGAAGAGGAAGACGCTAAGTTAGCTTTCCTACACATATGCATTACATGAAGAAGGGATGACAAGCCCAATTCACATAACACATATTATGTAATGCATAAGAGGAGATGTGAAGCTCCCCCTACACACGTGTACCACATAAAGAAGAGTTGTCAAGCTCCTCAATATACAATACACTCAACATGAATCTATATGTAGAAGAGATGTTAAGCTCTCCTTGCATATAGGCAATACAAATCAAAAATTTTGAAGTTTTCTTATAAAACAAAATTTTAAATTTTCTTAATAAAACAAATCTTGAAAATTTTTCTTAAAATATTTATTTTCTTATCATATACAACTTTGTGCTTTAAACATGTAAAACAATTTTAACTCAAGCACAAATAACTCATATATATGTATAAAAAATGAGTATACCAAATGAAATTGATACATACATATATGGGAAAACAAAATATGAGTATATACAAAAGAAGTTCATATTGATACCAATTGAAAATATCCAATGATACCAATAGAAAAATAAGCTTAAGTGTATACATCATATAATCTACCACATGAAGAACTCGAACTAGTTAAATGAAAATGTTTGAAAACTAGTACGGAATCCTTCAATCAAGGAATAAAATAAAAATATTTTTCATGAAATATGTGTAAATCACATGAAAATGGCAATGAATCTCAATATTCCTTTAAATAAGACAATGTGAAAATTATCATAAATTTTGAAAACATAAAATCACCACAAAATTTTTATTAAAAAATTATATTTCAAGGTATATGTATGTTTTGACAACACAAGAAGTATACATACATATCCCTAAACACAATTGAGTTCATATATATAGATTTGCATGAAAGGCAAATGACTCAAGAGGTATCCATGTATATTAAAGTTTGGCAAAATAAACATATACATGAAATGAAAACACATGATCATAAAATAAATCCAAAAAGGGAATACAAGTTTAAAAATGTAGGATTATCAAAACTAGGCTATACTAGCACACCAAATAGGCACAAATAAGCAATCAAACCCAACCATATATAGATTTATTTGTGACCCATAATATGTACAAGTATAAATCCTAGTGTTGACAAAAACTAACATTTAAACTAATATTCAATTCATGAAGCATCAAATCTTGAGAATACAAAAGAATTTATCCAATGGATTAAAAATAGGATCATGTGTATAACTTATAAACTAATTGAAGAATAAATAACTAGTATAAAATAGTTTTTGAACAACTAGTTAAAAATCATTCAAATACATCAAATCATATGTTTTTCATATAACATAACTAAGTACATAAAGATTTAATCACTCATGGTCTATAAAGCTCAAAATGATCATGAAACTAAGTCATGAAATAATAAATGAAGATGTGAGTGTTAAAAGATCATGTAAATAGTATTTTTATGAAAATAGTCATTTAAGCTCAAAAAGATCATAAGTCACATTTTAATAATGAAAAATCATTTTTCATTAAAACACTAATCTTCATAGTAAATGTATGATTTATCCAAAACTAACAATACACATACATATCCCAAAATAAAAGAGTCTATCAAATATATTTGCATGAAGGCAAGAGACTCACAGGTAAACATGTATATTTATTAGATTTGAATTAAAAATACATATACATGAAGTAAAGTATAAAAATTGGCAAAGCATGTATAAATGAGAGAATCATCAAAACTAGCCTATACATGTGCATATAGTGGGTACAAATGAGCATGAAGTGCAAATATATATAAATCAAATGTAACTCACTATTTGTACATGAATAATGCAAGTTTTGATAAAAACTACATCTAAGCATGTTTTTACCACATGAAGCACATAAGAACACAAAACATGAACATACTATGAATATGATATAAGTAAAAAGCATGTACATAAAAAGTAGGAGTTTAGAGATTGTTACCAACTCCAAAGCTCCAAGCATGGTGGTCTTTCCCACCAAAACCTCCTTGATAGCGGTGCTCCAAATATGTGTCCTTTTAGTTCAAGTGCACCCACCATCAAGGCACAAAATCTCTCACGTTTTGTGAGAGCCCTCACCTACATCAAATACACAAGGTGGGGATTTTGGTACCCATATTTTCTTGGGTCCTTTGGGGTTAGTCTTGTAAGGAACCCAAAAATTCTTATTATTAGCAAAATTAAAATGATGCAACTTGTCATAACAAAATTTTGCTAAATGGCCTTTGCGGCCACAATGTGTACATGTGTACACCTTAGGATGCTTATGTGTAGGAGTGTGATCATGACGTGCAACATAAGCATATGCATGATGATGTGCATGAGAATGTGGAGTTTGTTTCTTTGTAAACAAAGACTCCAATCTAGAATGATTAAAAGCACAAGAGCTCAAGGTGGAGCTCAAACTATTAATTTTATTTTTCAAATCTTTAATCTCATTAGTGGTGGCATGTAAAGTATGATGAGATAAAGAATCATTTTTCTTTTTCTTTTAAAAAAAAAAATCTTTTTCTTTTTCACAAAATTTTCTTTTTAAAGACTTATTTTCTTGAAAACATCTTCTTTTTGTTTTTCCACCAAATCAATTTTATTTTTCAAAGTATTGTTTTCTTCACACAAATCATTCAATTTTGAAAATAAGAAAACATTCTCATTTTTCAAATCTTCCTTTTCTTTTTCTAAGCATGCAATCTTGTTTCTAAATGAATCTTGTTCTATATGCATGCAATTAAATTTCTTTTTCAAATTTTTATTTTTCTTTCTAATCATGTCATATTTTTTAAGCAATAATTGACAAAATGTAGAGAGCTCTTCATATGGCAAGTTATTATCCTCATCCTCGGATTCGGTAGTTACCTCAAGGGGGTTATCCCCTTGGACCATATAGCACTTGTTGGAGGTGTTGCTTCCAACGTCCGAATCGCTTCCCGCATAATATAGATCCTTTTCGCCAAGGGAGGTGATGATGTTCCAAGCTACAAAAGCCGAATCAATGTTAGAAACCCTAGATAAATAATCATCATTTAGGGTTGACTTTAAAGCATGAAGGGCTTTTGCGTTAGCCTCAATGTTCTTACCATTTAAACAATATGCATTATTAGTTGTGGCAAGATAAACATGAATGCCTAGGGCCTTGAGGTACAAAGACATCTTAACCTTCCAAACTTGGATGTTAAGAATGTCAAAGGTGGGTGGTGACATGAAGTCCATGGTGTGTGTACAAAAAAATATTGTGATTAGCCTAGAAATGAGGATCTTTAACTCTAGGTTGTTAGACCCAAATCAGAGTACTTGGCTCTGATACCAATTGTAGGATCACCTAGAGGGGGGTGAATAGGTGATGGCTAATCTAATGGTCACTTAATGCCAAATAATGCGGAAGTAAAAACTATTATGACCTAAACTAAACTCTTACACTAAACACCACGTATAACACAAGAGTGTTGCCGAATTCCCCGTGAAGGGCTCTGGACAAACTCCTATCGATTCCCCTTGATAAGGGTTGAGGTGCCGCGTTGGCTCTCTTGGTTAAATACAAGTGTTAGCAAACAAACCCAAGCAAGTATATCAATTAAGCACACAAGTATATCATGCATATAAAGATAAACACAATAAAGGAATGCAAGATATAAACAAGAGACAAAGAGAGAGAGAGAGTGAGCAATCGCAAACACAAGGGATTCGTTTCGAGGTTCGAGCACACTTGCTCTACATCCCCGCCTTCGACACACGAAGGATTTCCACTATAATCGATCCCACCGGATCACTCGGTGCCGCAACACCTACAACTCTCGGACTCCCTAGTCCGTACACACGCAAACCCACCGGCTCGCTGAGGCCGCACCTCAAACTAAGAGTTTACACCCAAACTCGAAACAACCGAGTCCTCACTAGGACCCAAAACAATGCGAACACACACGTCCGCCTCTTCAAAGAACAAAGATGAACTTTGGTGATCACAACTCTTGATCACCTAAAATCCTCTCACAAAAACACTCCTATAGAATGAATAGCTCAGTGGGTTGCTCAAGTGTTTGTGAGAAAAATAAGGAAAGAGATGGTGGAGGAAAACTCAAAGAAATCTCTTTTAAAAACTTTTGATAAACTCCCCTTTTGATTGGAAGTATTAGCTCTCAATTTAGTGGAGAAAACTCTTTTAATGAAGTGGGAAAAACTGGCTCAAAGTCCACCAAAAATCTTGGAGAAAAACAATGTCCAAACCCCCAAATTTATAGGCTCAGAAAAACTAGCCGTTGGGGTTCTGTCAGGCCTGTCGGTCGACCGTCCGGCCGACCGGCCAACGGTCATATTTCAGACCGTTTGAGCCATCGGTCGACCGGCCGGTCGACCGAGCCAGGATACAGAGAGCAAGTCTCTCTGTCCGGTCGACCGCTCGGTCGGCCGGGGCCTTTCCAGAGAGCAGAGCTTTCTGGACGGTCGACCGGGTCGGTCGGCCGGCCATCCTGCAGAACTGGCGTACACGTCTGTGCACGTCGGTCGACCGGGTCGGTCGACCGGCTGAAGCCAGGTCAGGTCTGAACTAGGGATTAAAAACTTGGTCTTTTGGCTCACATAAAAATCCCATAAAATACTGAAAAATATACAAAAATAGTTTTACCAATATACTTTGATAAACAAACATGCTTGCACAAAATCAAGGCATGTTACAAATGATTTGGACTATTTTTGTAACTTGAAAATATTGGCTCAATTGAAAACTTGTATTTTTCTAAAAATTGTTTTCTAAACTTCTTCATGATACAGAAATAAGATATTTTGAATTCATTAAAGCATAGTGTGTATGGATATAATCCATTACACAAATAAGATATCTATGTTTTTGACATTAAGCATTAAACATGGTTTTGGTTTCAAAAGACATGTACATGAGAAATACCAAAAACCAAAATAGTATTTTTCAAAATGAAAGTCTTTTCTAAATCTAAAATTCTTTTATGAAAAGACAACTAAATCAAGAGAGTGTGTGTGATAAATACTTGAGCAATCCACCAACTATTCTATCCTTTACATTTTATCTAAAAGCAAAAATCTTACACCTAGACACAAGTCTTCATCTTCTTGAAGTCTTCACTTGAAGCCTTCTCATCTTCTAGACTTGGTCCAAACATGATCCAACGAGCTCAACTCTTGATGTGGTCTTGATGCATAGGCTCGTGAATCAACCGGTGCTAGCTCCAAAACTTGACTTTAAATCCTTTGTTGAAGCTCCACACCTACTAAGATCTTGATAACAAATCTGTTACTAATTAAACACAAGATCATTAGTACTATAACTACATGAGTTGATCATCATCAAAACTAGAGTGATGGGCCTTTGGGCCAACAACACCCTTTTGGGGTTGCTCCTCTACTCTCACACCTTTTTTTTCTTTGGTAAGTTGATCAAAATCCTAACTTGTCTCTCTTAGTTTCTCCTCCTTATTCTTTTTTCTCTCTTTTCTTTGGTGATGGCTAGCCATGGCAATGACATCAAAGCGGAAACATGGTTACTTCGAAGAGGAGGAGGAGGAACCATAGGTGAGGGTCATCTTCCATCTTCATTCATGTTTGATTTAGAATTTTTTTTGATCGAGAAGAAATCTCAGAATTAGTTCAAATTTCATATTTATATTCGTCTATGCCTAGAGCTTGACCCATCCTTAGTGATTGTTCTTGACAATGTGAAGGAAATATTATCTTGATCCTAGTTTATTTATTAATTTTGGAAATTTTAGAGAAATTCTTATGAATATGTATTGATCAACGTGTATCATCTAAGGGAGTCTTCAATTTATATTTCTCCTATATTTTTTTATAAAATTTCTGAATAAAACAATTATTTTGAGTAAAATAGTGAATCTTTCTTATAGGTGCAGAAATTTATTAAATAAAATAGCTTATAAAATTGGGCTCAGTTCATCAGTATATTAGGATTAAATAGTATCGTATTATATACCTTGGAAAGATAATTGAGTCTACTTTTCAACGGTTCTTACCATGTCCTTATTGGATACCTGTACCTTAAGTTATGACTGAAATATTGCATGTTGGTTGAAACTGTAGTGTTGCAGAACTCATTAACAACTGATAAGTTTTTTAATATTTAGAGCAGTTTAGTTAAATAAAACTTATCATGTAATATATCGTTAGAAAGATAGTGAAGTCTAGTTTCTAATAAATCTTTCTTTTTTCTATTTCAATATATAAAATGAAAGTTCTTATAAAAACGTCATTAGTTGTCCGAAAAGACTGAGCCACAGAAGGTGTTTAAGCGGCAAGTTCATGTCTAAGGTTCATGTATCCAATGAACTAATTGATACTAAACACAATTAATAAGAAAGATATTGATAGCTGGTATAAATCATTAGTTACTTCTAGTTCTCGATAAGTCAGAAATTGATTCTTCTTGTTATAGAATAAAGAGGGGCTCTAGTGTACAAGCTTAAACTAATTTTTGGTTTTAAAATTTTTTAATGTGTAAATTATGAAAGTGAAAAGGATTAGGTTAGATGTTTCAAAGCTTGAGGAGATAGCCAAGTTGATGAACCGATTGCTTTCGTCCCTGATATTGAGATATATAAGTCATTGATCCTTGAAATTGTTAGCAAATAGCTTTCACAGTGCTAATAACATTAGGTTCCTCTAGGGATAGGAGTGATGTTTGGTACGGTAGAGTATCCCACATAATAGGTTCACTTTTCGATATCGATTTATATGGATGTTTTTACTATACTCACGATTTACTTTCTAATGAGAGAATAAAACGTTCTAATAATATACTGACTTAAATTGTTAAACTATTGGTAATTAAACTAAGCTATTTTTTTACTATTGATTCGACTATATTTAAGAAATCTATTTGGATATTATCGATGAAATTAATTCATTCACCTTTTACCGGTTCCAAGTTAGAAAAAAGTTGAGTGTATAGATATTAGATTCAGCTTATATCATAGTCTCCCGTGTTGACCAGAAGGAGAAGGTTAATTATACAGAAGTCGTTGATCTCTTTCTGAGTTCGACTCTTTAATTTCTAGTGGTGTAAAATATATCCTACATATTGATTTATGACTTCTCACTAGCCTATAATCCCTTGAATGCAAACTAAGTGCATATTTTAAATCAAAAAATATGATCTCCGACCTATATATCTTAGTGTGATAGCAAGGAGGAAACTTAAATGGAAGTATCTCATGGTGAGAAGTAAATTGGTTTGTGTAATAATTATCTATTATTTTAATATTAGCCTTAGTATGAATAAATTAGGAACTTACCATAATCCGATGAGACAAGTTACCATATAGCAAAATTGGGCATAATCAATTATTGCAAATGAATTAAAGAAATTTATGAGATAAATAAGGTGATAATAAGTAAAACTGTAACTAATCAGGAACTATGAAATTGAACCTTTTTGGGGATGGTAACTAAAATCAGAAGCCCATATATGAATATTGATATCAAACTAACTATAATAACCATGGCTAGACCAATACTGGATAATCGGTATCTCTTCTAGAGTAATATATATGAACTAAGAACATGAACTACTTTTAACAGATGTAATGAATCTATGGAAATAAAGTAAGTAAACTAGAAAACGCAGTGATGGATTTCACTATTAGCTAATTAAACTCGATCAATCTTAAATCTCTAAATTGTACGATATGAGTGTCCGATCATAGAGCAACGAGCTAGTTTGTTCTCTACTATGAATACTAAATAGATATGAACATAAATTGGGTTACAATTATCAATTAATATACTAATGATCTAACCGATATATGCCGATTATGATTATTACCTAATTGCTATGGATATAATTAATTGTATAGCACATATACATATACAACTGTGATATATCATATCACTATATACAACTGATAACTTGTTAATGATGGTTTGCTGATTGATATGCTTGATGACTAGTGAAGTATATACTCTCATTTTCAAGTAATAAGTCCTACTGAAATAAATGATGGTATAAGTGTGAATCTAGAGGACTATTATTAACTTTGAAGCATGCTAAAACCTTGGTCATGGATGAGCAGTGTAGTCAATTTCATTCACAAATACCTAATGTGTGAATAAGAATCATAACTAGTTAAAAGAACTAATCATATGACTTAGGACGAGCATTGAGAATGTAATTAATTATTTGATGCGTCGTTGAATGAATGATAAATGTAAGTGATATATATGTCTAAATGCATGCATGTAATGGAAAATTGCATGAACTTGATCGTGTGTGATATATCAATCATATGATTGGTGATTGAAAAAAGAATATCACAATGCAATTGACACTGTGTGTGTTACCTAGATAGTTGATGTGTATGTGATGTTGTGTGTGCATGTCATGTTATTTTTATACATATAAAGGTAGGGGTCAGCGGGAGCCAGTAGGAGGGGAAAGACGGTGTTGTTATTTTATATATATATATTTCGAAGGAAGGGGCCAGCGGGAGCTGGTAGGTGTGAAGACGGAGTATGACATTATGTGTTATTAAACAAAGGTAGAGGTCATCGGGAGCTAGTAGGCGTGAGGACGGGGTATGGTATTGCGTGTGTTAAACGAAAGAAGGGGCCAACAGGAGCTGATAGGTGTGAAGATGGGGTATGAGATGGGTTGTGTCTCATAAAGTAAGATGTGCTTATTCAAATTAAATAATGTTGTATGCTTGCCCTTTATGCAAGACTGTGAAACTCTTCTTTATTATAAGAGATAATGAAATATTATATGATGGGTGAAAGTGTATGGGTTAATTCATGCAGTACTTGAAGGGTGATACGCATATAACTTATAAGTATGTTGTGTGATATATTATTTGGATTAACTTATTATAATTGGTGTATCATCATGTATAGTGTATGGATTATGTACAGATGAAATGAATTCGGTAATAAACTAAGTCACTAAAGTAAAGTATTTGATACAACTCATAAACCTTATAAATTACAGTGCAAAGATTTAAGTTGTAGAGCCATTGACCAAAGGGGTCAGTCATTTTGGCAAACCATAGAGATAGTTGGGTTGACTGTTTACCTTGATATAATTGTTTCTTTTCTTTATCCATATTCACCTTGCTATTTGAAGAAAAGCATGTTACCTTTAATGTTGACATGTATAACATTTTTTTAATCTCCTTTTTACCCTCCTTACTGAGCTGTTGAGCTCACCCCCAACAGATTATTGTGTTTTCAAGTTGCGGTGAGATGAAGGCCCAACTTAGACTTTAGGCGTTTTGAGGAGAAGTTTCATTACTAGTAAATTTGTCACAGATACAGTTATGTGTTATTAATTTTAAAGATTTTGTTGTACATACCTATAACTTTAGTGATATGTACATGTAGCATGTATTATTCTTGTTAGGTATATTTTTGTAAAGAGGAGGTAGTTTGTAATGACTATGATTAGTTAGAGATATAGGAATTCTGAGTTATGTTGTGGATGCCGAGAGGGGTATTCTTAAGTACACATTACGGTGGATATTAGTAGTGAGATTTATCTATCTTTGGATTTGATGATGCGTACGCGATGTCAAGCCGAATTTTTATTATGATTGTGTGATAAAGCTTTGAGTTTGATTTATGTATTTGGATTGAGATAAGCCGTGTAGGCTCATATAAATATACTGTGTATTTGAGGTAAGTGATTAAATACAAAAGAGATGCTATTGAAATTTTTAAGAAATTATAGATAGTTATGATAATCTTTTGATTAATAAGGATGTTTATGTTAATTGAGAATCTATGAAAACTGGAACCGTTACATTCCCTCTTACCCGATGTAAGTTGTCTTTTTTATAGTTTATTATGTAATAATCAATTTACGGGAATAGCAGGAGCATGACAGGTTCAGGAGTTACAAGAGTAACAAGAGCACATGAGTACAGGAGATACAGGAACACTTTATATAATACAGGATAACAGTTATTGTATTCCCGTAATATGATAATCACAAATCAAGCGTTAAGCATGGTGGTAATAAGTGATAATATATAAATGTCAGACAAGAACACGCAGGTGTCAGGTGATCAACAAAGCATGTGATAGCATGTCAAGTGATTAGCACAGTATATATCAACTATCTGTATCACAATACAAGAAAATGGTACTGATACAGGAGATTGGTATGAATACTGAAAAATGGTATTGATACAGGGGATCAGTATGAATATAGAAAAACAATACAGTTTTGAAAAACATTATAAGTAATGGTTTCAAACTCTTCACAAGCATCAAGAAAAGAATAATAGTTAAATTATCAAGCAGGCAATTGGGGAAACAAGTAAGCGAACATCCAAGTGGAGCTAAGCAAAACTGGAGTGAAGCTAACATATAATATTAAACGCCGTCATGTTCGACGTGATTACCGCTCGCGGCGAAGCTACGAACGCATGTACGGGTAAACCGCTCTGCATCACCCGTGATGAAGCCACGTTCATGACGTAACTACACTTAGATAGAATTAGCGATAAAGTAATAAGCGCTAGATCTGCCTACCAGGAGTAGTTAAGAGACCTGATGGTCTTAATGCGCTCTCTCTTTCGAGGAAGTGGGTGAGAGCCTAAAGGGCAAATAGGCTAGAATGCAGAGTAGGTACTTGCAGAAGTGTTAGTACCAAACACATGCATGTAGACACAATAAAAGATAATAACTAAGATATAATAGAGTGGTGAAGCCCGGAGACTGAGCAAGACAGAAGTAAAGTCAGTGAGCAGACAAGCGAGCATCCAAGCTAAGATTAAACAAGGCTAGAGCAAAACTAGTGTACAACGCTAGATGCTATCACGTTCGGCGTGGTTACTGCTCGCGGCGAAGCTAACACACGCGTGTTGTGGCAGGTAAACCACTCCGCATCACCCGCGATGAAGTCGTGCCTATAGCGTAACCACACCCGGACAGAGTTAGCGATAAAGCGTTGATCGCTAGACTCGCCTACCAGGTAGGGCCAAGTGACTTGACAGTCTGTGTGCCCAAAGGGCTGAAAAGTCCAGAAGGCCGAATAGGTACCTATACAAAATGTTAGTACCACACGAGCATACATATAAATATGATAATAACTAGACTATCTATGGAGTGGTGAAACCCGGAGGCTGAGTGTAGATCCCAGAGCCTAATAGTGCCAGAAGGCTAAGTAGGTACCTGTAGGAGTGTTAATACTAGACACACATAGTAATAAAGCAGTAAAAGAGCAACATCACAAGCAGTATATATGTACATGCATTAAACTATACTATTACATGCATTCGTCACAGATCTATAACATATACAGTCCTAGACACTTGACCACATACATATACAGGTATACAATTTATAGAAATACAAATCCTGCAGGAAAATACAAATATACAAATTCTCTAAAAGTACAAACAACGCATTGAAGCGGAGAAGCACATAACAAGGCAAGAATACTCGCTCAACTCAAATCACGGACATATGAATGAGCACGGACATATGAATGAGCACGGAGAGAGAGAGAAACCTTGAGAGAGAAATTTAGAGAGAAAAAAAAGAGAAATAGAGAGTTGCAGGAGACAGAGTGAGACTGAGAAAGAGAAAAGGGAGAGAGAGGGCGGAGGGGAAGAGGAGAAAGGAGCTAGCTGGTCAGGCGGTGCCCATGGCCGCTGACAGCCCACAGAGAGAGACAGAGATGAGGGAGGAGAGAGAGACAGAGATGAGGGAGGAGAGAGAAACAGAGATGAGAGAGAGAAGAGAGAAAAGAGAGAAGAGAGAGGAGAGATCTAGAGGGATAGGGAGAGGAGGCTGGCCGACTGGCGGCCGACCAGGTTGCGCGACAACACTAGCTGCCACGCCACGACCACAGGGAGGAGGAGAGGATGAGGGAAGAACGAAAACAGAAAAAGAAGAAGAAAAAGAAAAAGAAAGAGAAGATGAGGGGGGAGAGAGGAGGTTAGCGGCGGTTGGCAACGTCGGGGAGGGTTGCCATAGATAGGTAGCGACCAGAATTGGTGGTGGTGGTAGGTTTGGAAGAGAGAGGAAGAGAGAGAAAGGAGAGAGAGGGAGAGAAAGAGAAGAAAGAGAGGGAGAGAAAGAGAAGAGAGAAGTGAGAAGAGCGAAAAGAGGGGGAGCGGAGCCTGTGATTGGTCCCCATTGCGGCGGTAGTCGCCGGTGTTGGGCGGCGGCGCTGGCCAGGCTGCGGCGGCTCCAGGTGAAGAAAGAGGGAGAGAGAATATGGGAGAAGAGAGAGTATAAATAGGGAAGATATTTGGGGTGTTTGGTATCATGCCACGTAGCAAGCCCATGAGATGGGGAAAACAGTAGGAAATATCTAAAGTAAAATAATTTATTTCAATAGGGTAAATTTTGATAATTTAGAAAAATTTTAAAAAATTTCGAGGTAGAACACATCATCTTGAGGAACAATATGTAATTAGTTTTCAAAAATTCAATCTTATTTTCAAGTTAAAAATTCTTGAATCACCGGTGATACCAGTCGATACCAAATCCGATAGAATTTTCATAAATTTAGAAAAATCCCCAAAAAATGTGCTAAAGTAGAAAATATGATTTTGAGAAATAATGTGAAAGTAGATTTCAAAATTTAATTATATTTATAAATTAAAAATTTAAGAATCGATCGGCGATGCTAGTGGACACCGATTTTGAAGATCTTGAAAAATAATTCAGAAAAATTTCAGAAAATCATGAAAAACTTAAAATATTAAAAAATAATATTTAAAATTAAATTGATTAAATAAAACTATTAGAAAGACAAAATCGAGCCGTACACTCGGATCGAGTCCCCAGTTCAGACTCGGGCTGACTTTGAGTTCAGGATTCGGATCCAAAGATAATCATAAAACAAAATAAATATGGGGAAAAAATTGAAAAATATGATTAAAAATCAGAACGCGTATCTAAGTACATATTCTGAGAATAGGGTGTTACAATTAGGATGAACGCCATTCTGACCTAGATCGGGTCGAAGAAAGCATTACTTGGGAGGGAGAAAAATCTTCAAGATATAATGGAAGAAACTTGACAGAAGTTGGATGAGAAAGCCTTAACGGTTATTCAGTTTTGCTTGGCAGACAAAGTGCTGAATGAGTTTTCTTCAGAGAAAACAATTTCTTCGTTGTAGGAGCGACTTCAGGACCACTATCTGAAGAAGTCGATAATGAATTGGTAGATTCTGAAACAACATCTTTTTCTTCTTCGCATGCATGAATGCGCACCTATCAAGTCTCACATTGTAAAATTTTTCTCTATTATCAATGATCTAAATAAGATAGAGGTTAAGATAGAAGATAAGTATCAAGTACTTTTATTACTATGTTCTTTATCTTTTTCATATAAGAGCTCTAGAAAAGCTATCATTTATTGAGACAAGTCAACAATCAATGTTAATGAGGTCAAGGAGCATCTGCTCAAAAAGGACAAAACTGACACCCAGTTAACGGGTGAGTCTCAGCATGATGATTCCGGGCAAGTACATTATTCAATGGAGAAGAGCAATAATGAAAGCTTCATGGATAATTTAAGATATAAAAATTTAACGTGCAACTATTGTCACAAGAAGGGATACATTAGAGCTGATTGTTGGTTTCGAAAGATGAAGCAACCAGATGCTAATGTCACTGAATTGATTGGAGAAGATGAAAATAAGTACGACATTCTATCTATTATAGACAGATCAATTGGTAATAAAGGTAGATGAATTATTGACTCTGGATGTTCACAACACATCAGTTCTATTAAGAAGATATTCTCTTCATACACTTTGGTTCAAGAGGGAGAAGTCTTCATGGAGAATTTTGTTACAAGTAAAGTGATTGGTGAAGGAACAATTCAATTTTATTCGTCATGTTCCCGATTTAAGGTATAATCTCATCTCTCTTGGGGCCCTACAAGGGAAAAGGTTCAGTTTCAATTCTAAATGTGATTTTATGAAAGTCTTCAAAGAGGCCCATGTGAAGTTTCAGACCGAACATGTCGACAATGTATATATGTTGCGAAATTCAGAAGTTACAGTTGGTGGATTGCAATTATCCTCGACTTCAAAGTGGCGGTTGTGAAACAATCATAAACTATGATAGTTTCGAGTTTGGATGTTTAGTTGTATCCCAAAGAGAGATTAGGATTAGGCGTGCAATAAGAAAGTTCAGATCGTTACTTCTATGGTGGAGCAAATTCTCATAAATCCTGTGTAGATTAAGGAGATTGTCGGGTGAAAAAGTTCAGGTTGGGCCTTAATTTATTTGACCTAATTAAATTGTGAACCCATTGTGAGGGTTATAGAGAAGAGGGAGTGAGATGAAGTCAAGATTTGTTCAATTGTGCATGGATGCAAGCATATGAAGCATGGTGGTTATTTTCAGACTTGGACGTATTCAAGTCAAGAGGGAGATTGTTACGAATTGTGATTAAAATACGCCATGAAGGTAAACAAAATTTTGAAGATCAAAGAACGGATGTGCACAAAGATCTGTGCACATTACTAGTTAACTAATACTAGGTATAGTCGACTAATCATATGAATTAATCAACTAATACATTGTATAGTCAACTAGGTTGGCCTATAGAGAGTTTAGGTTCTCGAATTTTATCAGAGTAGTCGACTAGTATTTTGTCCTGTTCGACTAATACATGGTATTAGTTGACTAATACCCTGCCCTAGTCGATTAATAGCGAATAATATAGTTTTCGTTTTTGGATCTGTTTTCAGATTCGAATTGGATTCGGGTTTTCTTTATTCTGATGCAGTGATTGAAGTTTGTTTAGGACTAGAAGAGTTTTATGGTTTATAAATAACCTCTTGGGGTGACCCTTAATGTAATCTATTGAATTTATAATTCTTAAGGGTGTAATTCATCTAGCTGAGAGACTCATAAGAGAAGCTTAGCCATAAGGGTTCGCTGTTCTTGGCAGCCATTAAGGGCTTGTAATCTTCTCAGCGAGAGATGGAAGTAATTCTTATTGTACCCCCTAAAGTTTAATAAAATTTCTTTCTCTTCTCCCGTGGACATAGATATGTTTGATCGATAGATTCACGTTATATTGTGTGTTGGCTTTCTATCTACTTCAGGAATGTTTTTCTTCTTCTCTTCTTCTCGTTGTCCTGGTAGATCATATGCTTTGTTTTCGCTGAGCCACCCTAGTCGATATGGTCGTAAGGGCGTCCCAAATTCACAACAATTGTTATCAGGACATATAGATTATTTTCCCAACATAGGAAGCTTATCTCTGATAGCGAGCCACATAGTAATCTTAACTTAAGGGGTGATGTTGCTTTCCATAAGGCTTCTGCAGCCACATCTTGTGGTTGGGGAGGTTGCAGGAGTTGTTGTGAGCTGATTGTGAAGGTGGCAGATGCGCCTGCTTTCCAAGTCACCTTATCTGGATATCTTATATTATGTGCCCGTGAAGGGTATGAATGAGTGAAGTCAATGCCTATAGCCTAGTCGGAGAAAGGGGGTGATGGAAAGAGAGGGTCCAAATGTTGTTCTGAATTTGTGAACTAACAAATGAATCTTTATCTGACACCATCTCAAATGCTGGGAAAAGCATATGCTAGAGGTATATCACCTGCCCAATAGTCCTTCCAGAATTTCAACGAGGTTCTTTTCCCACAGTCTAACCTTAGGCTATGTTTAAAAGAGCTAGTTGAGTAAAGTTCAGGGTCCTCACTTTCTGTCGTGGATTCATCATAGCATCTCCATTAATCATATTCATCATATAAGTCTCAGTTTTAGGCCCAGCTAGAATCTCACCAAATACCTCCAAAGAAGATCTTCCTTTTGAATTTTACCCTATCATCAGTTGTATCTTCATGAGCCTCAGTCATTGGTAGGTTTTCTATGACGCTCTCGGCGTCACTCACCACATCCATATCCACCAGCCCCCCAGCAAAAATTATCTTTATGTCGGTCTCATCTGACTCATAGCTCCAACCCATAGTGTCCGCTATCCAACTTGAACTCTATGATCCTGAACTATCAGATGATAATCCTGACATATCTGGATCCCTAATCTGTAGAAATAAAAGAATCATATCAGGCCCATCTATCTCGAATACCTTAAAAGCAAATAAGTTGTTAAGAAATCATCAAAACTGAAATTCCTCGATTATACTCAATTCTTTCGGTTTCTATCTTTCAAGATTTATTATTGGACTCAGATGTTCTTACGTTTTGAATTAACTCTGACTTGCTTGATATTTTAGTTTCTCTATTATTCTAGTATCCTACACCATTGGAGATTTATACAAAGGGTCAGTACCCCGAACAGGACCCATCCGAATCAAAGTAAGTGGGTATTCAAATTCGAACGTAAGAGAACAATTAAATATCCCGCATTTATAAGTTAATCGTATTAGTAGTAACTCACTACTCCTTGTATTATCCACATCAATCACATAATATACATACAAATTATACATAATTACATATCAGTTCTATCTTACTACACCTATCTAAGCTATTCTAATGCCTAAACTTTGCTCTGATACTAATTGTAACGGTCTCAGATTCTAATTCTATAATTAATTTGATAATTCCAATCAAATCATAATTTCCTTAATCTCTTAAAATTTTCGGCAACACCTCCCCTAAAAATATAAGTCTGACATAATACAACCATAGCAATTTCAGCTCACAATGGCTTACTTATACATCATGTAATGATTTTGGCCCACACGACCTACTTATATATATACAAAAATATCCCAATATCGTCATATCCTTTCACAACCTTTATTTACATCCAAATATAATTCAATATATCATCATACCAAGAAAGTCAAGTTCTATTCTCTTATTTGCCAAAGGAAAACAACTAGTCCTTATTCAAAATATTACATATACAAAATGTCTTTGTTTCCAATAATATTACCAACTACAAGTTACATATTACAAGTTCTACACATATTGACATGATAAATAAAGTTCTCAAAAGTAAAGAAAAACATGGATCAAGAAGATTAGTGCAATCAAATCACAAAAATGTCATTCACCTACACAGAGCCTTCCAGAGTCTAGGTCAGTCCCTTATCTTTATCTAAACTTGAAGTATATAGAATTGAATGGGGTGAGCTCAACAACTCAGTGAGTAGACTAATTTAAAGTTTGCTAATCTTGAATTCATTTTTCAGTGGCTTTTAGGAAGGACAAGTATAGTTATGAATGAGCTAGTTATAATATAATATTTCCTTCTTTATTAGGTAAACCTTTTCTATCCTTGTCTTATAGACTTCTTAAATTTTAGATAGACGTCTCAACTATCATGAATCATATTTCAATTAAGTATAGTAAAATTTTTGATTTATGTGTGAACTTACTGTGTATCCTTACCCAAACATGTGTCCTTTTTCATCTGTAAGTGAGTGTATTACTTTAGTCTGACGTTTTGTGTTTTAGTCAGTTTCTACTACATCACAATCAATAGGCATACATTTAGTACAATCATACACAATTCAGAAAGCAGAGTAAGATTCACCATCTTTCCCCTCTTATTGGCTCCCGCCTGGTTCCTTCCTTCGTATATATGACCACCGTCTTCCCCTCCTATCGGCTCTCATCTGGCCCTTTCCTCCGTCATAATATAATATATAAACACATTTTATCACCATCTTCCCCCTACCGCTCCCACTCGATCCTTCCTCTGTTGTAATATAATATACATATATAGTATAATATGTCACCATCTTTTCCCTCCTACCGGCTCTGACCCGGTCCCTTCCTCCGGTTACATTCATAGCATGTGTGTGTGTGTGTTGTGTGTATCAACATCTATAGTCACATGATCTATGTTACATAGAATTATCTCACCACACCAAGAATTAAATATAATTCATCTATATAGCATTTTATTTCTCCTTTCTTTCTTGTTATTAGATTATGTCCAATATCTTTCTTGTCGAGTCTAAGTAGATTAGAGTTAGGGTAATATACCTATAGCTCCGTATTCCATAGACATTTACCAATATAATTCATCTCTTCAAATCTAATGACTTTTCAATATTGGTTCTATATATATAATCATGATCTACCATTACTTGATCATTTCGAGTACTCTAGTATAAGACTAATTGTTCTAGTTCACACATTATAAGAAATTATTGCTAATTTTATAACACCGTTTCTCTTTAAATCTATATCCAATTTTGTCTACAAATTCATCCTAACTCTTACTATATTCAACAATTTCTTCACTCGGAATTTAGCAATATCATAGACTAGATTTATTTGTGTTCTAGGTTTACTCGTTAAGTCTTCGACGAATATGTTGGTGGTGACTCCATCTGAATCCTCTCTCCAATCGACTCTATATCCATGGAAAAGTTTGTAAATCAATTATTAGTATAAATTACAACTTAAACTAAGGAAATATGTTGTTTTATTTTCAGTTGATACCTGATTTGTGCTTAACTCGTAATCAACTCTTCCTGTTGATGATTACTTTCCCGATGAAGCTCGAATTTTGATCACGTGTGCACCTAACCTTCCTATGACCTTTCCTTCCCTCCATCTCATCCTTGCGGCTTCTCGAACAAGCCGCGTGCCAGCCTGGTAGCGTGTGTGCTCTTACCGTGCCATGCAGGCGTGGCTCCTGCCTGGTTGGTCGCTGGCAGCTTCTCCCTAGGCGAGCGGCGCAGTAGGACGGCGACCCCCCTGAGCTTCCCCTCTAGTTGTTGTTGGATCAGGGGGCACAGAGAAGAGAGGAAGAAGGCATGAGAGAGAGAGAGAGAGAGAGAGAGAGAGAGAGAGAAAGAGAAGTAGGAGAGAGTTACCTTACAGATCTTTACTCAATGAGAGAAAGAAAAAGGAGTTTATATGTTGCTGATTATAGTATAAGGAGAGGGAGGAAGTGGTGAAGGAGAGATGGGGAAAATTTTTAGTGAGGAACAAGAAGAGTTTTCTTCAGTAATTTTAATTAAACATATATTCATCTTAGTAATTTACATAATCGCCACCTCATCATCCCAATACTCAAGACACTCTATGCACCTTACACCTCACCACACACTTCCCCATTTCCTTCATTTCTCTCTAACACACCCATGTTGAATAATTTAGATTTTACAATAATTAGCACATTATTTTAATTGTATAAACATAAATGAGAGGTGTTGGAGATTATGAATACTTGTATATATACTCTCATGCATAATTAAGTGTATGCATTAGTTACATCAATACAAGGATATTTATTTTACTAATAATTCATGCATACACCTACCCTCTTCCCTGTATACAATTCTACTTATGAAAACATACCTATATATTTATATATATATATATATATATATATATATATATATATATATATATATATATATATATATATATATATATATATATATATATATATATATATACATATATTACAATTTTGCGCTCTCACTTTATTATATATTATGCATACTCAAAGAATATATACATAAATAATTATTATTATACATACATGAAGAAATAAATTTTCATATTTACTGAAAAATGCTGTTAATTAGGGCATAATCAAAATTAGCTGGAGTCGAGTGTTACACGGGAGCTTGTCCATCAAGTCCGGCGCCTAAGCCGATGATAATAATTGTAGTTAACCACTTGGACCCAAGGACATTGATGATTTCTCAAAAGTTTCTACACCAATTTTAAAGCAGGGAGATATTGAAGTCACTTAAGCGACAAATACCAAGGTCACGCATGTTCCGTGGAGAACAAAGTACCTCCCAACAGACCAAACATTGCCCCTGGTAATACTTCTCTCCTCTTTCCAAAAAAACACATCTCAAATGATAAACATGGTCAATCATCCGTTGTGGGAGGAGAAAGAAAGACATATAGTAAAGAATAATGGCATTGATAAGAGTTAATCCGCCTCCGCGAGATAAGGGATGACCCTTCTAACCAGTGACTATTTTTTCAATTCTGTCAATGAGAGACTACCAATCAGTTTTAGAAAGAGCGATCGGTTTAAGTGGGAGTCCCAGATATGTAAAAAGGAAGCTTCTCGTATTACAATGACACAAAGCAACAACATGGGACAAGTCCATATTTGGGAGCCCAAGTTGATAAAGAGACGACTTATAAAAATTAATAGAGAGCCCCGAGAGAAGTTCAAAGAGATAAATTAGAATTTTGTCATGCTTAATTGATACAGGATCTAGAGACATTAGCATAATGGTGTCATCAGCATATTATCGACATGAGATCCCCAAGTTCCAAGGTCTAACTTTTTAAACAAAGCCCCCTTCATAAGTAAGATTCAAAATACTAGACAGAACATCAACCCTAAGTATAAAGCGGTAGGGGATAGAGGGTCCCCCTGACACAACCCGCATCAGCATCTGAAAGGAGCACCAAGCTGGCCGTTGACTAGGACTGAGGAAAAATCAGAGCTGAGCAGATCGTGAATCTAACCACACCATCTAACTCCCAAGCCCGTAACTTGGAGAACATTAAGAAGCAAATACCCATCTAGTGTGTCAAAAGCTTTTGCAAAAATCCATTTGAAGAAAAAAGCAGACCACTTATACTTGGAACAGGCTGGGACAATCTCTTGGGCAGTGATCGTACTTTCTAAAATGGATCTGGCTCGAAGGAAAGATGAATGGGAAGGTGCTATTAAGTCGTTAATTTTAGCTTTGAGCCTGCATGCAAGGAATTTGGAAATGATTTTTTAAATACCATTGATCAAGCTGATTGGTCGAAAATCCCCGACCCTATGGGCTCTTGATTTCTTAGGCACTGGGTGTAACACCTTGAAAATTTTGAAAGTTTATTTTGCGTTATTTTCATGTATGGATATGTGGGTATACATATATATGTATATGTATATGTATTGCTAAGAGTTTGATGTATATATATGTATGTGTACATATATATAGGTTGTTGAGAGTTTTGCTATAGTGATGTGTATATAATGTATATACATGTTACTTAGAGGCATGATGCAGGCATGATGCAGTGATGTACATGCTAGTCGACAAATTGCGAGGATAGTCAACTAGTAGGGAAATCAATAGATGTGTATTTTTGGGTTTGAACCCAGTCTAATTGACTAGTAGCTCAGACTAGTCGACTAATAGCCTCAACAAAGAGTTGAAGATACCATACTAGTCGACTAATTCTACTCAACTAATTGCTGACTGCTTTCAGTAGTTTTGCACTAATATCTATTCAGTATTTTGATCATAATTTTTTAGTCCAATCTCTTTTTATTATGATCCAAATTGTATTGAAAGCTAACTTCAAGGGTTACAAATTCTTTTCTATGAGTTTTTTTGATTTGATTATTTAAGATGCCAAAAATCAGTTTAAAGTCAGTGTATGTGCTGAAAACAGATTTTCAGTTTCTTTTGAGGGATTAGTTGACTACTCTGGCTTACTAGTCGACTAATCCAACCTAGTCAACTAATCCAACCGACTTAACCATTATTAGTCGACTAATGATCTCATTAATCAATTAATCTGGGCAGCAGAACTGTATTTTGATTGGACCCCAGTTCTGAATTGTCTACCATATATATATACATTATATATATGTATATATATATATATATATATATATATATATATATATATATATATATATATATATATATATATATATATACATATATATATATATAAATATATTTGTGTGTGTATGCGTGTTAGATATGTATGTGTGTGTGTGTATGGGAAAAGTGTTCCTAATAGGTCTCCTTAGATTATAATCCAAGTGTGTATGTGTGTGTGTATGCATGTTAGATATGTATGTGTGTGTGTATAGGTAAAGTGTTCCTAGTACGTCTCCTTAGATTACAATCCAAGGAGATGGCTTAAAACTCTAACATCTCAATTTTTTTCCACAAGCCGACCGCGCATTATCATCTTCATATTCTGAGATGTATACATATAAAAAATAAAGTGATTTAGAGTTTGTTCACTCTATTTTCTCTGGCTTCAAACATTAACTGTTTTTTAACAGAAGAACAAAATGAAACAATTAGATCAATAGTAAACGAATTCCAAATCACTTAATTTTTTTATATGTATATATTAGAACATGAAGATGATAATGCGCTGTCAGATCTTAAAAAAATTGGGATGTTGGAGTTTTAAGCCGCCTCCTTAGATTGTAATCTAAGGAGACCTATTAGGAATACTTTACCCTGCATACATACCTACATACATACCTACATACATACCTACATACATATATATATATATATATATATATATATATATATATATATATATATATATATATATATATATATATATATATATATATATGGGTTGTGGGCTATTTCTCTAGAGTTTTGTCATTCCTTTTCTCAGTCCTTTTTTCTCACTTGCTCGGTCCATTCTAGAGAGAGAAAGAGAGAATAGTTAGAGAGAGAAAGTGAGTTTTGAAGGAGATTTCAAGATGAAGCTTGAATTTTCTTTTAGGTGGATTCTTTGCTTGAAGATGAATTTCTTTTCAGAGTTCTTCATCAAACTGTTGATGATCTATTACCGATCAAATAACAGAGGAACGCCAAGTTGAAGACTCGGCAGCAGAAGCGGAAGCGTAGAAGATCTACCACTAGCAAGCAATCACCACACAATTAAGGAACACAAGATTTAACGTGGTTCAGTAATGTGCCTACGTCCACGGAGAGGAGGGGAGAAGTATTTATTGAAGAAAATACAAAAGTTACAATGAGATCTCTCTCATAACTTTCAATAGTGGAATTCTAGAATTTCTCTTGAATTCTTAACATTTCTCCAAAAGGTTACCCCTGAGGGGTTTATATAGGTACCTGAGATGATCCTAGTCCAACACGAACTCGAATCAGTACCTTCTTAGTGAAATAGGAAACCCGTATCTAAACCAAAATAGTAGACATATCCATGTTAGGAAACTGTCAAAAAACTGAATTCTTCTCTAATGAATATGAGGCACTCCAAATACTAACAATCTCTTCCGTCACTCATGTTCATTGAGTCCCTCTGTAGAAATTAGCCTCTGCTTAATTCGCCTTCCTTTCTCTCCCCTTTTGTTACTTCACATGGCTCCCTCCAAGACTCGTGCGCCGCTATACCTTTGGAGAACCTTGACGAAATTCAGAGATGCTCTGAACTTCTCAATCGAGATAGTCTTTGTCATCATATTCGCTAGATTCTTCTTCATGCTGATCTTTACCAAATCGTATCATTCATGACCCACTGACATATTTTATGAAATCTCACATCAATGTGCTTCGTCTGCTTGTGATACCTGTGATCTTTATTGAGATGAATAGCACTCTGGCTGTCGTAATGAACCCGAACTGAATCATGTATGATACTAAACGTCTCAACCAATCCTCTCAGCCACAAAGCTTTCTTTGATGCCTAAACTGCAGCCATGTACTCTACTACTATCGTTGAAAGAGCAATTGTATCTTGCAACTCTGCCTTCCAACTAATGAAGCACTTAGCTACTGTGAACACATAGCCCGTCATAGATCTTCGCTGATCAAGATCTCCTGCATAATCTGTATCAACATAGCCTTGTAGTAACCTTAGCTTCCCTGTTTTCAATCTCTGAAACACTAAACCTAGTCTCGCAGTCCCTCGCAGATATCGTAGCAACCACTTTACAGCTTTTCAATGTTGCTTTCCTGCATTTGACATGAACCGACTTACTGTACTAACTGCATAGCCTAAGTTAGGCTAGTAGAGACCATAGCATACATAAGTGATCCCACCGTACTAGCATATGGTACTCTAGACATCTCATTCTCCTCATCCGGTGATTGTGAAAACTGCTTGGAGGATAATTTGAAGTGACCTGCCAAAGGTGTGTGATTGGATATCAACAAGGTATATGAAGTTCTTGCACAAGAATTAGGTATTAAAGATAAGGTTTAGAGTTCACCTTTGATCTTGTTCACTTCAAATATGTAATTGATATACCTTGTCCAATCTTTCGCTATAGCATATAGCTATACCGAGTCGAACCACAAGGAGAGCTAGCGTAGAAGCGTTACGATATGAGTGAGAAAAAGAAACGAGATCTCTTCTTTGTTAATTACACAATTGCAAGAAATGTACAAGAAATGGTGGATTGGTTCATTGTGGAAAAAGAAATTAAATTGTGAAAAAAGAAATGAAAAGAATGAAGTGTAATGTAAAGAAAAGAATGCTAGAAGAAAGTGTGTAAACTCTTTTGATAGAAAGATGCATGGCTAGCCTAACTACACCTCATTGCTAACATACTAACTCTATGTTGATTGCAAGATTGCCTCATATTGAATCATAGGCAATTTAAAGATAACTTGCTTATTCAAGTGTTGTTTCCCTTGTTGAAGACTAGTGTTCCTTTGTTGTTAACTTGAAGCCTCATCTTGAATCATAGGCTCTCTTAATAGATGTTCATTGAGGAACTCTAGGATTAGTACTCAATTAGTGCTAGGGTTAGAAGAATCAAAAACTCTTTTGAACATTCATAGCTTAACTACAAAGTTAGCTTGAAGTACATGAGTTGATCTTGCTACACAAGTGACACATCCTTGGTGATCCATCCTTATGTTTCATCAAAGGCTCTTATAAGATGCACATAATTCATATGGAGATCTAACAAGCCATTACCAAAGGATACAACCATACTTCATTGGAATTCACAAGAAACATAGAATTATGCAAGAATTGAAGTAGACAATCAACCAAGAGATAGTAGTAGCTAGGTGAGTCTTAGCTAGCCATGCAACAAGAACTTAGCCCTCCATTAAACTAATAACAAAGCTACAATTCTCCATAGAAAGCAAAGATCTAAGCAATTAAACTAGAACTAGAATTAAATGCAAGAAATTAAAGCATATAAAAAGAAAGCATACTCAAGTCTTGCAAAGAGAAGATGAAAGCTCCATTGATGAATCCTTGATTCGAGAGTGTCACTCTCTTGATTACAAGCTCTCAAACTGAAATCTCTCTCTCAATTTGTCTAGAACTCAAGGAGGAAGGAGAAGAGAACTAAAAACCTAGAACAAAAATTACAACAAATCCCTAATTTTCTCTCTCTCTTCACTGCCTGCACGCACGAACCCTGGTCACCTATTTATAGACATTTTTGAGAAGCTTCTGGAGCCTTGGTGGTTGCCATAAAATCCGGGCCCCAACGGCCTCTCAACTGCCGCAGATACGCGGGAAAATCCCGGAATCTGCGGCAGAATCTGGGCCGTTGGGCCCAGATTTTCTGGTGGGATTTGGTAGTTGGGTAGTTAGCCACGTGGACTACTTGGATTCTCCAATTGGCGCGCGGATCTTGGTGAGATCTGATTTGATCTTTTTGGCTCTTTTTGATTTAACCCCTTTGATTATCACTAATTAAAGTGGTTAATGACTTCTTCTCTTTAAAGTGTGGATCTGCAAAAATAGAGAAACTAGGGATTAAAAATCACATTTAATATACAATATGCAAGGTATAAAGGTGGTATAAAATGCAAATATGTGTAACAATCACACCCCCATACCTAGCTTTTGCTCGTCCTCGAGCAAAATGAAAGAAAAAGAAAAAATAAAATCCTAACTAATTATTACACCACTTTCGTAGGTGACACGATTGCACTGAGCATGTGCAACAAGCCGTTAAACCTCTAGGTTACCCTAGAGGAGGAGTGTTGTCTCCTGAGGGTTTTCAGCGGATTGCACCCACAAAATCCATAAAAAAGAAAACAAATGTTAGTGTTTTGAAAATGCATTTTGAAAGAGAGACATGTTTTCGAACTATTTTTGCAAAAATATAAGTGATCTAAGGTCATAAGTCCACCTATAATCATTCTTCCTTAAACTTAGTCTCCATGCAAGATCTTGTTCTTAATTAAGGTAAGAATTCAAAATTGGATTGAATATTTTATCTTTCATAAAACCTAGATAGTATGCACACCGTGTTCAGTGAAAATTTCTGGGATTTCAACTCTAACCATAAAGCCTTTTATTTATTCTCTCTTTTTTTTTCTTCCCTTAGTTTTCTTAGGCTTTCTAGTTCATCCATGTAGCGAGCCTATAACCGATGACTCCCAAACCAGATGGTTCTAGGGCATCAGATGAGAAAACATCCCTCGGGTTAAAGGACTCGAGTGAAAAAGGCCACAAAACTAAAGGGGATTATTCTTTTTGATCACTGTTAGGCGTGAATAACCATGCTTCTTGAGGCACAATTATCCAGCTTAATAAGTGAGATCACCGTTAGGCGTGAGTAACCATGCTTCTTGAGGCATAGTTATCCAGCTTAATAAGTGATGTTTTATTTTTTTTTTTTATATATATTTTTTATGGCATTTTAGGTCTTTGTTTCCATCCCAAAAATTGTGTAAGTGTGAAGTGCTTACTATCTAAGGCTTAATTCAAGATAAAAATATCTCCCCAATTTTACTTACTTATCCTATAATTTCAAACAAGATCTATTATTTCAACTAGGTTTAAGATGTCATAATTAAGGCTTTCTTAATTTCTAAGATACATCTTAATTTTCTTAAAAATAGATCAAAACTTTGTCTCTTATTTCAAAAAGTTTTTTTTTTATATATATATTTTCTAAAAGAAAATAAAATCTAACAAAAAATAGAAAATCTACAAAGAAAAGTAAAATCTAAAAGAAAAAAAAAACCTAAAAGAAAGTGAAAATCCTAAAAACAAAAGAAAACCTAATAAAAAAAATCCTAGGTTAGTGTCTACCCCCCATACCTATCTCATGCATTGTCCTCAATGTATGCAAGATGAAATGATGCATGAAATAGGTAAAGGTATAACGCTACTCCCTTTGTCGCTTAGGACCTGTGGTGGTGCTAGGTCCCGCCGACTGTGATCTCCTCAATCTGGCCTCAATGCTATCTAGCCTAGAGGATTGCTCCTCCATCCTCTTCCTCAGCCTCACCTGCCCCTTAAAAATCTTCTTCATGCCCTTCCAGATGGTGGACATGAAGGAACGTGTATCGGTGGGGGGCTCCTGCCTCCAAAACTGTGGGTCATCTCTTTCCTCCAAACTCTCCTCCGAGGAAGACTCCACAGGTAAATCCTCTAGCTGTGCACTAGGTGTCCAGAGTGCATGCAAGCAGCTATTATAAGAACTTGTGGGTCTCTCTATAGTAACAGGCACTTGGTCAAATGAATTAAAGACAGCGTCTGATAGGAAATGTCTACACAGACGTGTGATTAGTATGGCATGAGAATGCTTTGCTCCCCGAGTGCGGGAGGAGTTGTCAATAATAGCACGGAAGATAGCCCTATTTAAACAGATCGTGTGGTTTTGTGTCATTAAATCATGAATTACTTGTAACACGGGCCTGTTGAAGGAAGATTGGTGCTCAATTCCAAAAATGTTGCGTTGGACCCATCGTCCAACGCAATGAACATTTCGAAAGGTCGTGTTGGCTTTGAGCCCACGATCCTGAATTGTACAGCGAGCCCCCATGATAGGCATGTAATCGATCAATGGTAGGGGTTCGCTGTGGTGGGGATAACTGGGGACATTTGTGCATTCAGCAATAAGTGGAATGGTGACAAAGATGTCACCAAATGGCATGTGCGATACAAATTGGTACGTGTCATGGTGCACAGATGCATAATCAATTGCATTGTAAAATGTCGTGACAAGCTCGGGGCAATAATACACATCATAGTCGTTATTATCATAGATTAATGAATACCAACTCCATGAACGTATCCTATCCACTAAAATATGTCCATATCCCATACTATCATTCAATAGCACTGAAAAATCTCTTTCCGCATACAAATTTGGTGCCATCTATGCTAAGGAATTGTAACACAAAGGATTTAGAGAGAGAAAGTTGCAAACCACCCCCGGAGATCTTGGGGGGAAATCCAAACAGCAGTGCAGAAGGCACTCGGAAAGAGGTTGAAAAAGTTATTCTGGATCTACAACCAGCAGAGGAAATCGGCCGAGCAGACTTTTTCTGAACACGAGAGATGGCCGGAATGCAGTGGATTTGCGGCCAGGAAAGGGTTTTTGCGGCAGAGTTGAAGAATCTGGGGAAGGGAATTTTGACAGAGGTCGGGTTTGGAAGAGGCTTCTCAGATCTGAAGGGATTCGGCGTTTGAGGGAGAAGAGGCAAGTAAAGAGTGTTTTTATAGGGGTAGGTAAAAAGGGACTTCCAAAAATATCCCTAGGTCAAAGGTAATATTACAACCCTTGGTCAAAGGAATTTGAAAAAGAATCCTAAGGAAAGAGAATTCTTAGGAATGTGAAACTAAAATAAGCAAAAAATCCTAAAAAAATTGTATTTACAAAAAGTGTAAAAGAAAAGTATTTACAAATGTGGACCCCAAAATGATATTCAGGAAAGTATGCAGGGAACTATACAGATGAAAATGTCACAAATAAACTGGGTCACAAAGACCCAATTCGTGAACTTCGTGTGACATATCTTCCGTGGTAAAAAATGGCTTGAGACGTTGACCGTTAACAGTAAATTTGTTGCCATTAGTTGGGTCAAGAATCTCGACTGCACCATGAGAGAAGACAGTTTGAACAATAAATGGCCCTGACCACCTGGTCCTCAACTTGCCAGGGAAAAGGTGGAGTCTTGAATTGTATAACAGAACCTTCTGTCCAGGAACAAAGATTTTCCTGTGAATGGATCTATCGTGAAATAGCTTGGTTCTGTTCTTCGTGATCCGAGCGTTATCGTATACCTCGTTTCGTAACTCTTCCAGCTCGGATAGCTGCAGCTTCCTGAGAACACCGGCTTTATCCAAATCTAGATTCAGCTGCTTTAAAGCCCATAGTGCACGGTGTTCTAACTCAACGGGCAAATGACATGGTTTTCCAAATATAACTCTGTACGGAGACATACCGAGGACAGTCTTGTAAGCGGTCCTGTATGCCCATAAGGCATCAGTCAGTTTGATGGACCAATCCTTACGATTCTGTCCTACAGTCTTCTCCAGAATGAGTTTTATTTGTCTGTTTGTTACCTCAACTTGCCCATTGGTTTGAGGATGATAAGCCGTGGATAGTTTATGAGTAATAGAGTATTTTCGCATCAAGGCTTCAAAAGCCCTATTGCAGAAATGACTCCCATTGTCGCTCAGTATCACACGGGGGGCTCCGAAACTCGAAATGATGTTCTCTCTTAAAAACTTAATGACAACTTGGTTGTCATTTGTCCGTGTAGGAATCGCTTCAGCCCACTTAGAAACATAATCTACGGCTACCAAGATGTATTGGTTACCGTAGGACAGAGGAAAGGGTCCCATAAAATCGATGCCCCAGAGGTCGAAAATTTCGACTTCCAAGATGGGTGTGAGGGGCATCATGTTTCTTTGTGTAATACGACCCGTCATTTGACATCTATCACAAAGCTTGCAAAAGGTATAGGCATCTTTAAAGAGAGTGGGCCAGTAGAATCCACTCTGAAGCACTTTTCCGCAGTTTTCCGTGGACCAAAGTGTCCACCGCAAGCTAACTTGTGACAGAATGTCAAAACACTCTGATGTTCATCCTCTGGAAGGCATCTCCGTATAATTTGGTCAGGACAGTACTTAAATAAATACGGTTCATCCCAAAAGAAGAACCGCATTTGTCTCAGGAAACGATGTTTGTCTTGTCCTGACCAATGGGAAGGAATTTGCCTGGTAGCCAGGTAATTCACTATATCGGCATACCAGGGCTCTCCACGTATCTCGAGAATGTGCTCGTCAGGAAAGTCTTCATTAATCGGTATTTTCTCATGAGGTGCGTTCGGTATTCTTGACAAATGATCCGCAACCACGTTCTCAACGCCCTTTTTATCTTTTATCTCCAAGTCAAACTCTTGCAAAAGAAGGATCCATCGAATCAATCTTGCCTTAGCGTCCTTCTTTTGCATCAAGTACCTCAGGGCGGAGTGATCAGTAAAAATTATGGTCCTGGACCCTAGCAGATATTGTCGAAATTTCTCCAACGCAAAAACAACCGCTAAAAATTCCTTTTCAGTGGTCGTGTAATTGAGTTGGGCATCGTTTAGCGTTCTGCTAGCATAATAGATCACGTGCTGCCTATTATCAATACGCTGTCCTAAAACAGCGCCTATAGCAAAGTCAGAGGCGTCACACATGATCTCAAACGGTTTGGTCCAGTCTGGTGCAGAGATGATCGGCGCAGAGACAAGTCTATCCTTAAGCTCTTTCCACGATTTGTGACATTCCTCATCAAAAATGAAGGGTACATCTTTCCCTAGGAGATTTGTCAAAGGTCTCGCAATGTTGCTAAACCCTTGAATGAATCTCCTATAGAAACCAGCGTGCCCTAAGAAAGATCTAATGTCTTTTAAACATTGTGGTTCAGTGAGCTTTGTAATAACCTCCACCTTAGACTTGTCTACCTCGATTCCTATTCTTGATATCTTGTGCCCAAGTACAATTCCGTGCTTGACCATGAAATGACACTTTTCCCAATTAAGTGTCAAATTCTTTTCCGTGCATCGTTGTAAAACCAGCTTCAGATGGTACAAGCATTGCTCAAATGTATCCCCATATATTGAAAAGTCATCCATAAAAATTTCAAAAAATTTCTCCACCATGTCCGAGAACAGGCTCAACATGCAACGTTGAAATGTTGCTGGAGCATTGCAAAGACCGAAGGGCATCCTTCGGTATGCAAATGTTCCAAACGGACAGGTGAAGGTTGTCTTATCTTGGTCCTCGGGAGCAATTGGGATCTGATTATATCCTGAATATCCATCCAGAAAACAATAATACTCGTGCCCCGCCAATCTCTCAAGCATCTGATCGATAAATGGAAGAGGAAAGTGGTCTTTACGTGTGGCACTATTTAGTTTCCTGTAATCAATACAAACTCGAATCTTCGTTGGAAGAGTGTTTGTATTAATTCTTTATTCTCATTCTCCACAACAGTAAAGCCAGCTTTCTTAGGCACAGCGTGAACAGGACTTACCCATTGACTATCAGATATGGGATAAATAATCCCATTGTCTAATAGTTTCAATATCTCAGCTCTAACAGCTTCTTGCATAATAGGGTTAAGTCGACGCTGTGGGTCTCGTTTAGGCTTGGCATCTTCCGTTAAGTGAATCCTATGTTGAACAATAGTAGGACTAATCCCCTTAATATCAGCCATGGTCCAACCAATGGCTTCTCTATTTTCCCTTAGCACTTTCAGAAGGTCCTCTTCTTGTTGTTCCGTGAGATTGGATGCAATGATAACAGGAAAGGACTCTTTCTCACCCAAGTACTTGTACTTGAGATGGTCGGGAAGAACCTTAAGCTCAGTAGAAGGGACTGGATCTATCAATGATTGCTCATGGTGCAAGGGAAGAATAGGGGTGGAATTAGTAGTCCTTTCAATAGTTGATCCAACAATTTGATCAAGGTTGAAGTCATCTGACTCCAACTCAAACTCCTTTTCAGATTCATATTCCATCTCTTCCACGTGTTCGCTGGTTAATCCCTCTATCAAGTTTACATCAAAAGACTCATGTTCCACATCCCTTGGCTGCTTCCCCAGATGGAAGATATTCACCTCCTTCGTCATATCTCCGAACGTCAGCCGCATTGATCCATTTCGGCAGTTGATGATCGCATTCGCGGTGGCTAAGAAAGGACGTCCTAGAATGACAGGTGTCTGCGCTCTGTGATTGTGTACGGGTTGTGTCTCAAGAACGACAAAGTCCACGGGGTAAATGAATTCCCCGACCCGTATCAAAACATCTGTAATCTCCCCCTTGGGAATCTTTACAGAGCGGTCAGCCAACTGTATGGTCATCTGGGTTGGACGAATATTGCCTAACCCTAACTGCTGGTATACGGAAAAGGGAAGAAGATTGATGCTTGCGCCCAAGTCTAGCAAAGCCCTATTTACAGTGGTCTGCCCTATGATACAAGAAATGGTAGGGCTCCCTGGATCTTTGTACTTTACAGGGATTGGACCATTAAGCAATTCACTCAGGTTGGAAGCCAAAAAGACTTTCTTAGGGACATTTGCCTTTCTCTTCTTAGTACACATCTCTTTCAGAAACTTGGCGTATGATGGGACCTGTTGAATAGCATCTAAGAGAGGGACATTGATTTGTACTTGGTTAAATATCTCTCTTATCTTCTCCATGTGAGCATTATTCTTATGATTATTGAGCCTGTTTGGAAAGGGTACAACAGGCTTATATGTTTGCTCATCAACTTTCTCTTTTCCTTTAGACTGGGATGTGGATGGTTGTGAACTCGAAGAAGAATTATTTTGCATGGGTTGGATTGGAACAGAAGGTGGTGGTATTGGCACAGATTTTGGAGACTGATTTGAAACCTTATTGTCTATATGTTTCCTAGACCTAAGGATATGAATGGCTTGGCATTGGCTTTGGCTGGGTCCCGAGTTTTCAACTTCGTGCAGAGGAAAATGAGCTTTGGGATTAGGCACAGGTTGGCTAGGCAGCATTCCTTTTTGCCTTTCAGTTAGGGAATTAGCCAACTGTCCTATTTGGATTTGCAGTTTATTCATATCCTGCTGCTGATTGTTCATCATAGCTGCTTGGGTTTTCGACAAGGTTTCAATCATTTTCTCCAATTCGGAAATTTTCTTATCTGAAGGATTGGGTGGTTGATGCTGTTGTTGTTGTTGATACTGGGGTTGAAAATTAGCTTGATATGGCACAGAATTTTGATATGGTTGGAATCTGGGTGGACTATGATATGAATTGAAATTTGGTGGGTTTTGGTGGTAAATCGATGGATGTGCCTGAGCAGGGTATTGTTGATGTGGAAATGGTTGTCTCGGCTGCTCAGGGCCAGACTGACTCCAAGAGAAGTTCGGATGGTTTCGCCATCCCGGATTATAGGTTTTGGAGTAAGGATTGTAGGTGGGTCTGGTGTACATGACATTCGTATTCTCCTGAAAATTTTGAGAGTAATACACTGGACACTCTTCCAACACATGATTCAAATCATGGCAGTAAGTACAACCCGGGTGGATTATAGGTGCAGGGCTAGCCATAGATGATGGGCTAGCTACTGATGATGGGTTGACTTGACTAACAACAGAATTTTTCCTGGATTCTAGCAATTCAATCCTCTTCATCAACTGAGTTATCTTAGCCTCTGCAGCTATCGAGGATCCTATAGAATGTAAACCAGTTCTGGAAGTTGTTGGTGTGGGTTTCTCAGAGCAAGATTCCCACTGGATAGTTTTCTCCGCTAGAGCCTCAAAAAGGTCCCAACCCTGGTCTTCATCCTTTTTAAGAAATTCTCCTTGACACATAGTTTCAAGGAGAGTCTTAGTCTGATAGTCCAGTCCATCATAGATAATCTGGCATTGGCGCCATTTCTCTATACCATGATGGGGACACAGGGCTACTAGGTCCTTAAAGCGCTCAAAATACTTCCAGAACGGCTCATTGGGTTCTTGTTTGAATTGCATTATATTCTTACGCATGAGGGCTGTTTTATGGATAGGATAGAATTTTTTAAGGAAGACCTTAACGAACTCATCCCATGAAGAGATTGAGCTGACAGGAAGACTGTACAGCCACTTCTTTGCAATATCTTTTAGTGTAAACGGGATGAATCTAAGTCTTACAGCATCCTCTGTCAACTGAGAAATCCTCATCATGAGGCATACTTCTTCAAACTCTCGTATGAAGACGTAAGCATCCTCAGAATCTAATCCATGAAATCGTGGAAGAGTGTTTATGAACTGAGGTTTCAA
Source organism: Agave tequilana (assembly GCA_038442645.1). Taxonomy (NCBI): domain Eukaryota; kingdom Viridiplantae; phylum Streptophyta; class Magnoliopsida; order Asparagales; family Asparagaceae; genus Agave; species Agave tequilana. Next base: position 256,515 of record JAVJIF010032320.1, read on the forward strand.
CTCAAAATTATGGTCATTAGTGTCCGGGAGGAGAATACAAGAAGGAATTGATGTGCGGATAGGATAGAACTTGTCCTGCAGCGACACGTTATTGGTCATGATTGTGTCGAGTGGTGGTGTATGTGGCAGTGTAGAAGTTCTCACAAGCCTAGAAGAAATTGGTTCTCGATACCACTCTCGCATACAATTACACAATCAACGTGCACCTTTCACACAGTCGAAAAATGAAAAATAACAATTAAGAAAAAAGAAAAAATCAATCCAAGCTTCTAAGTTTCCTGCCCTAGATGACTCCTAACTGTAGATTGTCCACAGGAGGTTCAGTGTAGACACTGACTATAAGCAAATCAGCCAGGGAAGGGTAAGGTTGTTGGGAGGTTTTCCGTCCGAAGACGTTCCTTAATTAAGTAACCAACAATCTTCGGGCTTTCGGCCCTCAACCCCTTTCCTAGACACCGATTTTACAAAAGTCACTTTCCAACACTTTTCCCCCGTAGGAAAATCTCCTAGATGAGTCCGGATGTCCCTAGGGCCAACGTCTAGCAATTTTTATTTAGAAGCTTAGGATAGTGAATGCGTGGGGAAATGGTTTGTGGGCTAAGGAAGGGGTGATAAAATCCCCACCTTATCTTGGTTATGGGATTTGCCCTTAGAGTTGATTCGTGCAAGTGTACGATGTAAACAACCAAAGATCACTCAAAGCTTAATTAAATCAAACAACGAGTGAATCCTAGTCTATATGCTTATGCGTACGTACCTTGTCCCCCGCGCTCTTCAACAGTAAATATAAAGTAATTGAAAGACACGTGCCTATAATGCAAGATGTCTAAACAATTTTTAACAATTTACACCAAAATTTTTTACTGTTGATTAGCAAATATCAGGTGAAGAATACAAGATTTCAGGTATATCAGCAGAAGTAATTAGCAGAGAGCAAAGCCCTGCAGAAACAAGATTAGTAGTGAACTCCTCTGTGCCGCGATTCTACGGCAAAAGCCAGGAATCTGCGGCACTTTGGAGGGATCCTGGTCTCTGCTTTCGAGAGCAGAGGCCCAGGTCCACTTGTATGTTTCTGATGTGCAAAAATTTCTGAATCTTCAACCTGTACCTGCAACAGAGAAGATATATCGTTTAGTTTCTCACTTTTAAAAATACCGTTGCTCTCCCCGGCAACGGCGCCAAAAATTGATTGGATATCAACAAGGTATATGAAGTTCTTGCACAAGAATTAGGTATTAAAGATAAGCTTTAGAGTTCACCTTTGATCTTGTTCACTTCAAATATGTAATTGATATACCTTGTCCAATCTTTCGCTATAGCATATAGCTATACCGAGTCGAACCACAAGGAGAGCTAGCGTAGAAGCGTTACGATATGAGTGAGAAAAAGAAACGAGATCTCTTCTTTGTTAATTACACAATTGCAAGAAATGTACAAGAAATGGTGGATTGGTTCATTGTGGAAAAAGAAATTAAATTGTGGAAAAAGAAATGAAAAGAATGAAGTGTAATGTAAAGAAAAGAATGCTAGAAGAAAGTGTGTAAACTCTTTTGATAGAAAGATGCATGGCTAGCCTAACTACACCTCATTGCTAACATACTAACTCTCTGTTGATTGCAAGATTGCCTCATATTGAATCATAGGCAATTTAAAGATAACTTGCATATTCAAGTGTTGTTTCCCTTGTTGAAGACTAGTGTTTCTTTGTTGTTAACTTGAAGCCTCATCTTGAATCATAGGCACTCTTAATAGATGTTCATTGAGGAACTCTAGGATTAGTACTCAATTAGTGTTAGGGTTAGAAGAATCAAAAACTCTTTTGAACATTCATAGCTTAACTACAAAGTTAGCTTGAAGTACATGAGTTGATCTTGCTACACAAGTGACACATCCTTGGTGGTCCATCCTTATGTTTCATCAAAAGCTCTTATAAGAGGCACATAATTCATATGGAGATCTAACAAGCCATTACCAAAGGATACAACCATACTTCATTGGAATTCACAAGAAACATAAAATTATGCAAGAATTGAAGTAGACAATCAACCAAGAGATAGTAGTAGCTAGGTGAGTCTTAGCTAGCCATGCAACAAGAACTTAGCCCTCCATTAAACTAATAACAAAACTACAATTCTCCATAGAAAGCAAAGATCTAAGCAATTAAACTAGAACTAGAATTAAATGCAAGAAATTAAAGCATATAAAAAGAAAGCATACTCAAGTCTTGCAAAGAGAAGATGAAAGCTCCATTGATGAATTCTTGATTCAAGAGTGTCACTCTCTTGATTACAAGCTCTCAAACTGAAATCTCTCTCTCAATTTGTCTAGAACTCAAGGAGGAAGGAGAAGAGAACTAAAAACCTAGAACAAAAATTACAACAAATCCCTAATTTTCTCTCTCTCTTCACTGCCTGCACGCACGAACCCTGGTCACCTATTTATAGACATTTTGAGAAGCTTCTGGAGCCTTGGTGGTTGCCACAAAATCCGGGCCCCAACGGCCTCTCAACTGCCGCAGATACGCGGGAAAATCCCGGAATCTGCGGCAGAATCTGGGCCGTTGGGCCCAGATTTTCTGGTGGGATTTGGTAGTTGGGTAGTTAGCCACGTGGACTACTTGGATTCTCCAATTGGCGCGCGGATCTTGGTGAGATCTGATTTGATCTTTTTGGCTCTTTTTGATTTAACCCCTTTGATTATCACTAATTAAAGTGGTTAATGACTTCTTCTCTTTAAAGTGTGGATCTGCAAAAATAGAGAAACTAGGGATTAAAAATCACATTTAATATACAATATGCAAGGTATAAAGGTGGTATAAAATGCAAATATGTGTAACAATCAGTGTGGTGACTGGTCTTACTTCTGCCATGTTGAATCTCTCCAACAGTTTGAGAACATAGTTCTCCTAAGATAGCGAAAGTTTTCCTGTGTTTCTGTCTCTAGTGATCTTCATACCTAAGATCTTTTTGGCTTCTCTTAAATCCTTCATGTCAAATTTCTTCTTGAGTGAGCTTTAAGCTTCTAACATGAGTTTTGTTTCTCGCAGCAATCAATATATCATCCACATATAACAGCAAATATGTCGGATCATCACTTTACTTAAAATAGACACAATTATCATACCCACATCGGTTGTATTTGATCTTGATCATGAAAGAGTCGAACCATTTGTACTGCTACCTGGGAGACTGCTTAAGTCCATATAGGGATTTCTTTAGAAGACACACCTTATTTTTTACCTTCATGAATGTAACCTTCATGTTATTTCATGCATATCATCTCCTCTAGCTCGTCGGGCAGAAATACTATTTTAACATCCATTTGTACTAACTCTAGATCAAACTGAGCAACTATCGCCAATAGCATCCGAATAGATGTATGTTTGACTACATGAGAGAAAATTTCATTGTAGTCAATACCCTCTTTCTGAGCATATCCTTTAGCAACTAACCTTGCCTTGTATTGCTCTTTGTCCTTCTTACGGAAGACCCATCTGCAATCTATTGCCTTAGAGTCTTTTGAAAGATTGACTAACATTCATATTTGGTTTCTATCCAAAGACTCCATCTCTTACTCCATGGCTGTAATTCACTTGCTGTGGTCATCTGCCTCGATCGCTTTCCTATAACTGTCAGGTTTTCTTATTTCTATTACTAATGTGAAAGAAACATGATCTTCATCCCAGCCATACCTTATTGGTGGCACCGTAACTCTGAATGACCGCCTTAACGGTCTAGGTTGCTCTTGAGTATCCTCCTGTTTGTCTCCATTTCAATCTGAAGAGTCCTCTTCTGACCCTTCAGGCCTTTTAGGGTTATCTGAGAACTCGACTGCCTTTTTCTGAGTGTCCGCTGCCGAACTGTTTGAAGCTCCACCTTGCGCTTTATCCTCTGTCTCTGGCTTTTCTCACAACATTCAATCTTCATCAAAGACCAAAGTCTGAAATTTTTGACTCCTTTGGTGAACTCGATGAAGATACACTTCTTAGGCTTGGACTCCAGTTTGTTCTTTTTCTGACTATCAACCAAGCTATATGCCGGGCAACCGAAAATCCATAAGGTTGAATAGTCCATAAATATTCCTCATCATATCTCCTATGAGATCTGAAAATCAATAGCTGTTGATGGTGACATGTTAACTAGATAGCGCACATGATTCATCGTCTCTGCCCATAATCTTTTTGACATGTCAGCCTGTAATCTGATACTACGGGCACTCTCTATAAGTGTCCAATTCATGCGCTCTGCTACTCCGTTTTATTCTAATCGCCCTGAAATACTTACCTGGTGTACTTACTTAGTAATCTTTGAATTCTTTGAAGGTATACTCGCCTCCATTATCAGACCTTAGGACTTTCACCTTCCGTCCCGTCTGATTTTCCACCAAAATTTTTCACTCCTTGAATTTCTGAAATACTTCCGATTTCTTCTTCAAGAAGTATACCCAAAATTTTCTTGAAAAATTATCTATAAAAGTAACATAGTACCTGATGCTACTGGCGAAGGCCTCCATACATCCGTATGCATGAGATCTAGCAAGCGCTTTGTCTTATTCTGAGATGTAGAGAAAGCTACTATACGTTTCCTACCCATAATGCAAAATTTACATAGATCAAGTTTGCAATACTTGATACCTGGTAGAGCACTCCTTTTGTGTAGGACTTGAAGATCTCACTCGCTCATGTGTCCAAGACGCATGTGCCAAAGTCTTTTAGTATCTTCCTTCTTTGTTGCTGCTAAAGCATCACCAATAATAATGTTGACTGTCAACTTATACAAATTTGCTATCCGTTCTCCTTTGAGAATCATCATGGAGCCTCTAGTAACTTTGATTGCTCCATCTGTACCAAAAAACTTGTACCCATGAGCTTTCAAAGCTCCTAACAAAAGAAGATTCTTTTTTAAATCCGGAACGTGTCGAATGTTCGTGAGGATTCGAACCTATCCATCAAGCATCCTCATACGCATGTTGCCGATGTCAACAGTCTTACACAGGGCATCATTTCCCATCAGGATAGAGCCTCCATCATAAGGCTTGTAATTACTGAACCACTCTCTGTTTGTGCACATGTGATATGTGCACCCTAAGTCAAGTAACTAAGCATCTAAATATTTATCTTTTCCTAACTCAGCTGTTATGACATCACATGAATCCTCATCTGCTTCTTCGACAACCCCAGCTTGATCTGACTTTCTACTAGTACTAGCCCCATCAGAATCTTTGCCGTCTTTTCTTTTCAACATTTCTTTGTATTACATACAATTTTTCTTGATATGCTCTTGTAAAAGTAACAAGAAAAACTACTAAAAGCCTCTAGATCCCTTTTGGATCTCCTACTCTTTGATCTTCTCTTCTGGCCCTTGACAAACAATCCTGACGCCTCCTTCGTAGAATCTGTCTTCTTCATCCGCTCGTTATTTTGGAGCATCTGCCTGATATCTTCTAATTCTAAGTATCCTTATGTACATGATGGCGGTTGCCAATTGGTTATAACTTGACAGAAGAGAAGAGAGTAACAGAAGAGTTTTGTCTTCTTCTTCTAATTTAACCTCTAGAGCTAACAAGTCGCTTAAAATTTTATTAAAAGCATTGAGATGTTATAGAATAGGCGTATCCTCCTTCATCCGAAGGCTGTATAATTGCTTCTTCATGAAGAGCTTGTTCGACAAACTCTTTGTCATGTGCAGGCTCTCCAGCCTACACCAAAGACCAGCAGTTGTCTCCTCATTCACTAAGTTGTAGAGGACCTCATCTGATAGGCGCAGTATGATCGTCGCCTTTGCGCAAAAATCGATGTCGTTCCACTCATCATTCTCCATCTTCGATCGCTTCTTCTCAATACCAAGCAGGGCTTTGTGTGTGCCCTCCTTCACGAGGGATGATGTTACTCGCATCTTCCACAATAAGAAGTTGGACTTCTCGTCGAATTTCTCTACGTCGAATTTTGTTATCGTGATCGTCTTGCTAGCCATCACTCTGATACCAATTATTGATGATCAATCACTGATCAAACAAGAGAGGAACACTAAGTCAAAGACTCGACAGCGGAAGTGAAGAAGATCTACCACTAGCAAGTAATCACCACACAACTAAGGAATACAAGATTTAACGTGGTTTAACAATGTGCCTACGTCCATAGAGAGAAGGGGAAAAATATTTATTGAAGAAAAAATAAGAGTTACAATGAGATCTCTCTCACAACTCTCAATGGTGGAATTCTAGAATTTCTCTTAAATTCTTGATACTCCTTCAAAAGGTCACCCCTGAGGGGTTTTTATATACACATAGGATGATTTTAATCCAACACGAATTCAAATCAGCACCTCCTTAGAGAAATAGAAAACCCGTATCCAAACCAAATAGGAGACATATCTATATTAGAAAACTGCCAAAAAATTAAATTCTTCTTTAATGAATATGAGGCACTCCAAATACTAACACAAACCATCTTCTCTTTGCCTACAAAGGCAAGTTTTTCTCTCTTAATTGTTTTCTTTCCATCATCTTGATATTTAGGAATTGTATCCTGTTAAAAATATAATTATTAGTCCATATTGATCCATAAAAATATGATTTTTATGAAATCTAAGATTTGTGAATATGAAAATGAGATTTTCATATTAGTAACAGGTTTAGATTGGATTAAACTTAGTATATATTAATCACGTGTTTAATAGAGTGATTGTACATGAGTATTAAGCATGCTAGGTTTATAAAAAGGTTATTTTTATGATACCTAAAAAAAGAATCATTAGAATTGATATGAATGCTGTTTGATATAGAGAATGAAACTATGTTTGGTATATGTGCTCATTCATCTCGTAGAGTACAAATGGATGTTAATTTATTTATGATGGTTGGAGGTGCTATGCCATTCGTAGGTGAGGGTGAACTCGAATAATGATATTCGTAGGTGCGGGAGAACACGAATAGTGTTTATTTTGTTTCATTGTGACAGAAGGGGAGTACAAATAGTGTACATGTGTTGTGTGTATGTGTATGATTTATACATGTATTATATTTACATATGTTTGTTGTGGTGTATCCGTTCACTGAGAAAGGGGAACATGAACAGTATACACGCATTTATATGAGTGATCTGTGTATCATAGTGTTTGTGTCCTCGACCTACAAATAATTAGAGTTATTTTGAAACTTAGAGTATCAGACCATAGTAATCCAGTTTGGTGTAGAGCCGTGTTATTAGCTCGAAAGATAGCTTATAGTAGTCAGTAGTAGACAAACTATTGAATTATTCATTTAAGGATATTGGTGTAGTATTGATTGAGATTATGTGCCTTGGCACATTTTGAGATTTGGTCAGGTATACCGTGCATATTCATGTCATTCATTGTTGTACACCATGCGTACGTCTATCGTGTTTTCTTACATGTTATATGCTTCACTTATGTGGACCTGTTTTGTTGCCTCCTTGACCTATCACTGAGTCAATCTCAGGGTCGTGGTCGGAGGGCAATCTTACAGGCAAACTTGTTGGCATTTAACGCCTGTTGATTTATCATTTTTCAGGCTATTCGTGGGTATCCATAAAAACACCGAGTGACAGAGACATTGGTTGTCATCTATCCTATTGATAGGTAAATAAAGTGCTTTATAGAGAGTCTTTTCTTTTGTATTCATATATCGATGTAAAGACTTTTATCGATATGTTGAACCTTGTATCCATACTTATGGTTTAGATCTTATATTTTTATGTTGGGACCCTTTGTATAAGACTTAAGACCTTTACCCCTAATGGGATTTCTTTTATATATGTCATGTAGCTTCGATTTCTACTTATATGATTTGTTTCCTATCATATATTTATGTTTGAACTTCCTGAGTTATGTATCATATTATACCGGCTCGAGTCCCTGCCCAGACTGCGGTCGATAGACTGTAGCTTGTTGGAGAAAATTCTGGGTCGTACACTAGGGCAATAAATGCTCCGTTGAAACGGGAGAGGTAGAGATTGCCATTGTAGAAGGTCTGGAAGATGGAGAAAATTCTGGGTCGTACACTAGGGCAATAAACGCTCTGTTGAAATGGGAGAGGTAGAGATTGCCATTGTAGAAGGCCTGAAAAATGTCAAGAAAATCCTGTTGCAAAATTTGCCATAAATGCTGATAGAACCTCATCTTGAACCCATCAAGACCAGGGGCTTTGTGTCTGCTCCCATTGAAAACACTACCTACGGATTTCTTCTTCGGAGAATGACTCTTCTAAATCAATAAGAGACGTGCGAGATGATTGGGGATAATATAGCTCTCGGTAGAGCACTTCTAGCGTGGGCCTTTTCTCCAGGCAATTGGGTGGGGCCCACACGTGCTTTTGCTAAAAGGACCTCTTGCAAAATGTGAAAGTTATCCAAAATGGTGGGCCCAACCCTGCCCGACTAGCACAGCTAGCACAGCTTGCCTGACCATCTAACCGCAGGCAGTTACTATTGGATAAAGGACCTCTCGCAAAAGGTGGAGTGGCCAAAATGATGGGCCCAACCCTACTCAACTAGCACAGCAGGCACTTTTGCCTGGCCCTCTGCCCGCACACAGTTAAATTGCCTAGCCAAACAAGTGCTCTTTACATCAATACTTTTGCTAGTTTTTACTAAAAGGATTTTAACAAAGCATCACAGAAAGAGTACATAGTAGAAGATATTGTCAAACAATCATAAAATTAAGGACCTCTCCCAAGGCAAAAAGTCCAGGAGTAATTAACTAGAAAAATTTAAATTTTAAGCAACATCAAAGAGAATTATATCGAAATTTCTAGCATGTGCCGGAACAAATAGCTAATCTGGAACTCACTGCAGGAAGTGACTTGCGATGTGAATCAGCTAGCGAACGAATATTTTGCTTGTTTTGTAACGTGATCTGTGGCTGAAGACTATTTGCTTGTGTCCCTACTCCTCCCTACTCTCTACTGTGCGCAAGGCTACGAATCAATTAATCTAATTATAGTTCTGCAGTTCATCAATGGAAGCAAACCCAACAAGTTTACAGGAAAAAGATGTTTGGTTACGTATGATTGTTTGAACTCAAAGTCTTCCTACTGTCACTTCACTGGCAATTTATCCTCACGTCACGTGGCTGGTAACGCGTTTCGTCTTTGACAAGGGAAGAAACCCTAAAAGCAAGTTATCAAATTCCAAAGTTTCTAAGCTCACTGCTCTCTCTTACAATTTCCTTTTTCCCCTTCAAATCTTTCTTTGATGTTTCAAGTTCTGGGAAGCATCTGATAAAGTTTGACGATGACATCTTTCAGTGAAAATGTCTTAAATGTTGACACATTTGTACGTGTGATCTAAGATGGCTGCTATGGGGTCTGATTCGGGTCCAGGTATCATTGTACCTTACCCGGACCCTGATCCAAACTTGTTGAGGGTAACTCTTTTGAACATACCAGAACCTATTACGGACAATTTCAAGTATGGATCCAGATTTGGTTGGGTACATATTTGCTATAGTAATCACGTTAGCGGGTGGTATGGTAATCACGTTAGCGGGTGGTATAGTAATCACGTTAGCGGGTGGTATGTTAATTCCAGATTTGGTTGGGTAAATATATACATATTTCCCTACTCATAACTCAAGTTGGATAATTCGAAAAAAGTTCGAAGGTAAAGTAAATCTTTAGACATTTCTTGAGTTGTCTCTGACTTCTTCTGTTTGCCTCGTCTCGAATTTATTTCTACTCCTCATTCTAATAAAATTGTTGAGATTGAAAACAGAGTTTCCTTGTTATTGTTTCTTTCAATTCTTTCTTTCATCTAAAACTGAGAATCAGAATCAAGAACAAAAAAAAAAAAAAAAATCTAATCTTTTCATATCCATCATATACAACGAATAATTCTTACTAGAGGTAATCATGGATATTTAAAAAATTACAGAGCCTAACTGACGTAATAAAAGGTTGCACAAATAGCTAGTACTGTTGTGTGAAATATTAGAGTAGAACTATTCACTGTAGATACAGACTCAAATCTGTCAGTTGCCCGAGTGGTATTCTACTTGGAACCCATTAAATGCAGTTGTTGAAACATAATTTGGTGCTGGGTCAACAGCAGACTGACAAGAATGAGAAAGATCGAGCGACCACAGGGAGGGAAGGCAAGAAATATTGATTCACTGATACAAGAGCGAGAGCACGTCACATATCAATCACATATAAGAACCGGCATTGCCCTTACATGGTGTTCTTTGAACTGTTACGATCAATGGTGAATATGTTATTGATTGTTAACCCATATTAGATTATTTACAAAGGGATGAAAAAAATAGTGAAAATTGCACAATAGTTCAATATTTTCCAAGACATACATAAAACGTTTGCATAGTCATATAGCTACATACCATGTTTGGATCTTGTTGTGGCTGAGCATCGTTTGATCCTCTTAGAAAGAGTAAAGTCCAAGATACAAAAGTAGAGAAAAATCCATCTAATGATGCAATGGACGGACACCAAGTAGTTGATATTATATCTCCAGGACTAGAACTTCTTGTTTCGAAGGGTGAATCCATCAAGCTTGATCAACCATTAACTAAAAAATAAGGGGGCTTGGTCAGAGAGATATAGAAAAATAGTGCTTTAAGAGACATTACACATCCAAGACATCACAGCTGGTGAGTGGGCGACTATCCCCTTGGAGGCAATGTCAACTCTAGTTTCAAGTGCTCTGAGGTTGACTTGAAGAGACTGTATCTAAGTGACATCTTGTTTACGAACCACAAGCTTTGACCTTTTGATCCTCCTGTTTTGATGTTGTTTTCACTACTTTGTCGAGTTGCTGGTTGTTTTTCATTGATTTACAAAGGGGGAAAACTTACAAAAAAAAGAAGTTGAGGAGTTAAATTACAAGTAATACAGAAGATTACAAGTAGATCTCCTCAGAGATTCTGGAGAAGTGTGCCGAAGGAGTCTGGTCAGCGCGCGACCACTTTGTCCCTTTGACGATGCGAGCGATGAGATTCCCTTCTCGCCTGGTTCGGGGAATCGGAGAACAGAAGGTTGGTAGAACCCTCTTGTTATTTCTCAAAACCGCCTTCACTTAGGAATTCCTTCTCGCCTGGTTCCGGAGATTCCTTGAGAAGAAGGGAGGTATTAGGGTATCAGCACCCTGATTAGAGAAGCAGCTCTCTAAAAGTCTCTGAATTCAAGAGAATAGATCTCTGTTTGTACGGTGCGTCCTCTCGAGAAGTCTGCCGTCTCTTCCTGTGAAGTCGTCCAGAAGAAGTCTTTGCGTGTGTGGGAGGTCTTCGTGCGCGCCTCTCTCCTTGTGCCCCTGGTGGGCTATTTATAGGGAGAGCAAGGGTATAACTGTCCCTTGAAAATATAGAAACAGATTGAATCAAATCTGTTTAAATTTGGAAAGTAGCCTTGCTGCGAGGCTAGGATCAGCTTCTGCGAAGGTAGAAGTAGCAGGTCGGTTGATCCTCTTGATCTGTTTTGATTCTTTCCATATAGTTGGAAGATCTCCCCTGATCCTCTTACTCGTTTTAGGAGAGTCAAGAGATTATGACAATCAACTGCCAAATTTAATCTCAGATTTGATCCTGATTGGATTTGATCTTGATCCGATTAGATTTGATCTCATCTGGAGATTTAATTGGCCAAAGGTTGACCATAGCAGACCCGCAGCGGCGCTGCCCGCATCGAGCTCGCAGCGGAGCTGGAAGGACCATATGGCGAAGTCAGAAGACAGCTATTCAGCGGAGCTAGATATCATCTGTGGCGAAGCTACCGCATACCCTTCTGCGCGGTTGCGTGTGGCTTCAAGCGAAGTTTAGATGATCTTAGCCTCTCAGGTGAGACTATCCCTTTGGGCTCATGTGATGCTAAGTGCTAGCATCTTAGACCTGCTGAGGTCTGTTTAGAGACAATCTGGGCTTACTGTCTGATCAGTAGAGTCCAATTTGCTTCCTTGTCCCTCGAAGATGGGTGAGAACTGGTCGTCAGCTTATCTGTCACTTATCTTTTGTAAATGTCAACAAGTTTAGACGTCGTTCGGACCGATAAGAATCTTGTCTTTTTTAAGTGTCAACAAGACCCCCTTCAAAATTTTTGAAAGTCTGCAATGGCTCAGACTTCGAAATACTTTGAATTACTTTGATCGGTGGTATGTGAAGTACGAACATCGCCATGGTGGTTGAGTTCAACTTCGCTTTCAATCCTGCTTTGGGATAGATTCGCCGAAGAATCGTGTAGATTCGCGACTCTGAGTAGCTTCGCGTCTGGGTAGCTTCGCGTCCGAGCCTTCCGGAATAGGTTCGCTTTGGAACATCTTCCCTTTCCTGAGGCCAACTGCTTTCGGCAGTTACGAGAAGGATTGCTCCTTTTTCGAGGTTAAAATAACCTCTCTTGCATTAATCGAGGGAGATTCCTCCTTTGTGCGCTTCCGAGGAAGAATATTCCCTTTCTCAAGGCTTAATAAATGCCTTAATGAGGGAGATCATTTCTTCCTTGCACCGTTTCGAGGGAAACCGTTCCCTTTTTCAAGGCTCAATAAATGCCTTAAATCCGCTCGTGCTTCTATGCCTGAAGCGGCAGCGCTCAGGCCATGAGGCCTATAAATAGGACACTTGAGGTCTACTGAAGAGAAGTGGTCTGCTCTTCTCTTCTCTTGGTTATTGGAGAGAGATACTCAGATCTCTGAACTAGTGGGGATGCCCACTCTGATTATTACCCGGCAAAGGACCGGTAAGTCTCGGTCATCCAGAGACTTCACCAATAGACTGATCACCTTTAGGGAGTTTAACTCCCTTAATTTAGCTTTAACAGCTGCCTCAGGGATTGATTTTCCTTATCCTTTGTTTGTATTGGACTGATCTGCAGAGAAGGGTTTCAGCCCAGCTTCCTAGCGAAGCTATCATTTTGACTTGATCGAAGAAAGATCATTGCATGTGTGTTAAGTTCGCCATTTAGGTAAAAATTTGGGACTGTCTCTTCAAGGTCGAGCCAGTCTTGCCATATAGGTGGGGCTAAGACTGTGTCCCTCAGGATCAGTCTGGCTTAGCCATATAGGCGAGGCTAGGACTTGGCTTATGCTGAGCTAGCCCATCATCACTGTGCAAGCGAGGCTATCCTCTGCTTTAACTGAAATCAATCTTTAACTGAATCGGATATAAATTGCTTCGCCCCAAAGAACTTGACTTAGCGTTTTTGCAGCTTTTCCTTTGACTTACTGCTAACTTGTTTCAGTTTGCATTGCAGTGAGCTATGTTCGCCAATCTTTCGACTTGATGAAAGAGATCAAGAAGTTGCCTCTTGCTTTTCCGGTTGAAACTTTAATCCTAAGCAGAAGGAACAAACTGGGACAACTGATGTGTGTTCCCAGAAGAGGTTGGCAGTCGCTTATCTGAGATGATCTACTTCGAGGCAAGGCTGGTAGTCGCTTATCCGAGATGATCCACTTCGGGAAAGCGGACGTCACCTGTAAGGTCTCGGATCCTTCATTGTCAATTTTCATCAAAGAAGATCCAGCCTTCTTGTAGCAATCGGTCCTTCGCCAATTTTGATTACGGAAGGTTCAACTTCCTGGTGGCACCATCTGCCATTATGCGAAGGATTACGGCCTTGTGCAGGAGGAAGGCCTTTCGTGTCCAGTTGGTTATGCTTGAAAGTAGATAGGACCACTTGTATGCCTTTTGAGCAAATGACTCTGTTGTATGAAACACAACCTTGATGTAGTAGTATCAATGTACCTTCCCTTTTAAATCAATAAAAGTTCAGTTTCTGCTTATCCTGATTTGCTTTGCCTTCATTTTGAATTAGGCTGGCGGAGCTAGACTTCATACGAAGTTAAAGATAGAATCCTTTCTGAATCAGGAACGCGCTTCCAGCGAAATTAGCATTTCCGCGAAGTTCGGACTGTGCTTTTAGCGGAGCTATGGCAAGCTTTTCGGCGAAGTTAACGATATGTCGCGCGAAATCCGCACTTGACTCGTGGCGGAGTTAGCCCTTAGTGGGGCTGAATCAGAGCTTCTCGGGAAGGCGCTTTAGGCGCCGTTTCAAATTAATTTGAAATGACAGCCTGTGCTCTTTTCGAGGCGTCGTTTCAGGCGATCGTCGGCCTATAAAAGCCTCATCAGGCTGAGAGAGAGAAGGTCATCACTTCTCTTTGAATTTTCTAGAGCATTTGACTCTTTTCTTCTTCTTCGTCTTTATTCAAGAATTCAAGAACTTCTACAATTCTTCAATGGCTCCCAAGAGACGAGCGAGAAAAGAGGTGGCAACTTCTGCAGCGGAGGGTCCTTCTCCTCCTCCGGTCATCGAACGACCAATCGCCGGTAGGAAACTTTCCCTTTTGATTAGAGACTGTCGTCTTTCCTTTAAAGCCGATTTCTGGCTGTCCTTAAATGAATCCAGAACGAGATCAATCATGATCTTGTAATTTTAGGGAGTCCGATTCCCTGAATTTTCCTTGATTCCTTGATCGGTAATCCAAGAACTGAAGAGTTCTTTAAGCTTCCAAGCGAAGCTATCCCTTAGGCGGTTCACATCCTGTTGAATGACAGGATGCGAAGCTATCCTTTGAAATTTGACAGAAAAGGACCGTAATGCCCTTCTGACGAAGTTAGCCCTTGGGGCTTTGTCGCATTCTGTTGTTCGAAGCTAAGCTTCTAGAGCGAAGCTAACACTTGGATATTTTCCTGCATCCTGCCTTCGTGTGGGATGCGGAGTTATACTGCAGCTGGGAAGCTAAGCTTCGGGACGAAGCTATCGTTAGGCCAGCTTCGCTCAGAGAGCGAGGCTATGCCTTGTCAAATTTTGCTTTCTTATTTTAGCCCTTGTTCGGCTGATGAACTAATCATGGTTTTTCTTTGTTCTTGCAGTGCACTACACTCCTGGTCCTTTGAACAGTCTCTTCGGCACAGCCAGGGGGTTAGACGGCAATGTCAGCCTACAGTTCCAAGGACAGGCTTCGCTTTTCAGTGAGCGGAGCTCTCCTGCTCGAGATACACTTATTTATGGTGGGGATCAACGCACCATGAGGAGCATCTTAACTACTGCTCCCCTTGAAGATTCTGATCGACGAATCTATCGGAAGCTCGGCTTCATGTTTGGAGATGCGGCGCCAGACCATGATCGCCAGCTGCTAGGCGGAGAGGGGCAGTGGATTTTCCAATTAGATGGCGAGAAGTTCTATCTTCCGTCTAACAAGCGGCATTTTCCCTTGTCCTTCTTTCAATGCGTGATGAAGGCTCGGAAGATGCAGTGGCAAGTGAGTCGGAGTACTGAATCCGTCCACGTAGGGAAATTGATACTTTCCTCACCCGGCTACACAAGGGCGGGGCCTCCTCGTTGCATAGTGGGTCTACACCCTGGGAATATATCGCGAGACATCCCAGTGGGAGAAAATCCTGTGGTGGCGCAGACCTTTGGGAATCAATTCTTCAAGGTTCGTGGCAACTATCCCGCCACTGATTTCAGAACTCCAGGGTGGATTCACCCTCCGAAGGCATGGTGGAAGGACTTGACCTTGTATGTCCTTGCTCATTTTGAGGAGGATCTGGGGAGGCTGAACCTTTATGAGGCCGTCAGGGCGACCTGTTATGGCATTCAGATGAGCGTAGCGAACTTCTACGCCATCATTGAGTTATACTGCCCGGCTACAGGGACCTTCTTCACCCCTGTTGGCGAATTGGGTATGGCTCTGCATGAGATGTGGGAAGTCTCTGCTCTACCCTTGGGATCTTTCCCATATGAAGAATACTTCCCGTGCGAGGCGGAATTGGCTCTTCTAGAGAAGCAGGAGCCCGCCTTGTTTGAGACCTACCGGGAGTTAATGTGCCATTTGTACATTTGCTCAAGTATGCATGGAAGCAGTAAAGAAACTTCATGCAGCTTGAAGAGCTGGGGAGAGTATTTGTTCCCCGATACGGAAAACACTCCTGAAGCGGCTCATTGTGGAGTCGCTGACGAAGACATCTTTAGCCGGATGCAAAAGCATTCTCAAGGGGATCTGATTGTGGGAGAAGACGACGGCCCCTATCAGAAAGGTGATATCCTTCAGAGTTTCCATCACCAGGCTCGTCGGCCGATGTCCCGAAAGGCACTGTTGGCTGGTTTCTTGACGGTCTGGTTGAAGAGGTGTGTGGTGCCATCTTCGTCGGGTGACGTCATTCATCCGACTGTCCTGCTGCCTGCTGTTCATCTAGTCCATGGTCGTTCTTTGGGACTTCTTCCGGCCATGGTGTGCAGTATTCAGAGAGGCCTTTGTGCATTGACGGAGGCTTTCTGTAGGCCGCCCTCGACGAAGCGGGGAAAGGGGACTGTTTTGCCTAGCGATGGACTGAACCCCAAAATAGGTCTGCCGTACACATATTTGATGGCGTGGTTTACCCTTCACTGTCCCTCCTTAATTGAAGCCAGAGAGGACCCCCAAGAAGGTGTTCGAACGGCGCTTCTCCGCTTATTCGAAGGATGTTCATGGCTGAGGACTTACGTGGCTGCGGTCCGTAAGTTGCTGAATCGCTATGACGTCTATAGCCTTTTTCGCTGCTTTCCCTATATTCGGGATGCGGGCTATGGAGAGGAGTTCAAATATGCGAGGGAAGGGCAAACATCATTGAGCCGGGAAATTTTTGAGTGGCTGGTCAGCATTCGGCCCTCACATTTATTGTACAGAAGCGGGGACACCTGCTACTTGGAGCCCTATGTTCCAAGTCAGTTTGCCCGTCAGTTTGGATATGACCAACTGTACGTGGGAAACCCAAACCTCAATCTGGTTTTCATGGGGAGCCTCATCGATGGAGCCCGTGCCTGGCGGTTCTTCATTGCAGGCTGTACCGAGGCGCGGATGTGCATGCCGCTAAGAACTCCGAACCTTTAATGACCCTGGGATTCTGTCAGTGGTATGCAACTTCAAACTCCACACCCACTGGATTCTCTATCAACTCTTTTGGTGTGAAGTTGATTTCTCAGCGGCTGAAGCGGAAGGTCACTGAGAAAGGTGAGGGTAAAAGGGTTTGCGTCCCAGGCCTTGGGGAGTTCATTGTTGTTGACGACAGTGAAGCCTCGGATGCAGAAAGTCCTCGCTTTGAAGCGGAGACAGGTGTCGAGACTCCAGCAGCTGCTTCTGGCATGGTGGGGACGGCCCCCACAGAACATGTAGAAGAAGTGGAGGAGGAGGATCCCGACGTCCACTTCAAGCGAAAACGGAAGGGTGGACCTCGCAGGAAGCAGGTGGTGAAGAAACCCCGTCGCCAAGCCCCTACAGTTGTTGTAGAGGGCGAACCATCTGTAGAGCTTCCTTCTCTTGCCCCGTTAGTAGTTGAATCGTCGGTTCCCGAACCGACTACTGGCGAAGTCGCTCCGGACCCGGGTAAGATCAGCTTCGTTCTTATAATATACTTTTTATGTGTTCCGGACAGCTCATTATTTGCTTTGTGATTCAGGCACTGAGGCGGTGAGAAGCCTGAGAACTGAATCTGTCGGAGAACAAGGGGAGCATTATGATCCCTTGTTTACTTATAAGGAGGGCGATGAGGCTGGCTATTTCGCCGTCTCGGAAGAATTCGGAGATGACGCGGCTGATGTCGGTCCTTCGGGCGCCGGGACTTCGAAAGGAAGTTCCGAAGCTTCTAGTTCCTTTGGGTGGACCACGGAGGGTTCGGCAGGCGAAGGCAGGCCGGCCATTCGCGTTGACTCCGCCAAAGATTTTCCAATGGAGCCCGTAGAGACTGATGTAGCCGCCAAGACGATTGAGGCGACATTATCTTTTGGTACGGTTTTGTCCTTCTGACTTTTGTCATTCGTTATGCCTTGCCTAAACAAAGTTTTGTTGCAGGTGTTCCACCTCTGGGTGCGTCAACTTCAAGAGAGCCCACCTGTTTTTTTGAGGGTTCTAGGGGTGAAGTGAGCACTTCGACCGCGGCGGATGCTGCTGAGTTGGATGCTTTGTATGGTGACTTGCCTTCTTATCAGCCTGAACCAGTCAGAGGAACAGAGATTGAGGGAACGGTAGTCACGGAGGCAACTTTACTTCCAGCTATATCAACGAGTGAGGTGCCATCAGTTTCGCCAGCGCCCTCTATTTTGCCAGGTGCGGGGCTGAGGGTGATTACAAGTCCTACTTCCCCAACGCTGGTGGTTGAGCCCGCTCTCTCAGAAATAGTCACTAGTCCGACTTCGGTTGTGGCTAGTGTACTTGTTTCAATGAAGACTCCTCCGAGATCATCGGTGACCTCTCAGGTTGTTGCAGCCAGTGCTTCTACTATTCCTTCCACAGTGGTGTCGATAAAGCCAGTGGAATCTTCAGAGGCTGCTCGTCTGCCAGGAGTGATTGAGGCCGATAATGAATTTGTGGCTGAGCTAGTCGTTAGCTTTTATAAAGGCTTGAAGCGATCCATCATTTTGATTTTGAAAGGCTCGACTACCTCATTCTTTGCTCTAAAGGTAGTCCTCTCCCAAAGTATTGAGAGTATCCGGGACTTTGGAGGGGATAACCAGGCCGCTGCATTGGAACTTTTGGTAGACCAACTTGAGAGGGATGTAGATGAATGGCGCCGTCTTAGCCATTCGGACCTGAAGTCTTCGGTTAGCGAGCAGCTTGCGCACCTTGTTGCTCAAATGCATGAAGCCCATCTTGCCGCTCAGGAAGCTGCTAAGGCCATTTCTTCTGACTTGAAGTCCTTGGAAATAAGGAAGGTAGAGCTTGGGGACGCCATAGATGCTTCTAACAGTGCTCTTCTTGACGCTGAAGATAAAATTGAAAAGGCCAAGGAGATGATCAGGAAGGCAAACCTTCTCTTATCCAAGGCTGAACCAGTGCGTCTTGAAGAGACTGCACGGCTTGAGCAACTTAAGGCTCAGAGTGACGAACTCTCGCAGCGGGAGTTAGCTCAGAGGGCAACCTTGGTTGAGGTTGAAGCTCGCCTGGCTCAGACAGCAAGCTTTAATGAGGCTGAGCTGAAATCGCAGGCGCTTGTCCGGGCTGCTGATGATAGGAAGACAAGGCTGGCCTTTCTTGAAGAACGGATCAGATCTTACGACGCACGCTCATAACTTGTAATATATGTGCCTTCATGTATCCCTTCTTTTCAGAATCAATAAAAATAATTTTGTTTTGACTCCCCTATCGTGTCTCCAATTTGTTTTATATTTTTTTTGAATTGTCGCTTCCAAGTTGTATTGCAGCTATTTGAAAGGAGAGTCCTTACTGTACTGAATAATGAGACTTGGCCATCTGCCGGTTCAGAGGTCACAATGACATAACCGATTGAGAAGCCACCAAGCTGAAAATAGTCCTTGTCGGACTGAAAGGTGATACTTGTCTTTTGTATATGTCAACAAGTATAGAGTAGTCCTTGTCGGACTAAAAGCTGAGACTTGTCTTTTGTAAATGTCAACAAGCTCGAAGTTAAGACTTGGCTATCTGCCGGTTCAGAGGTCGTAATGACATAACCGGTTGAGAAGCCACCAAGCTCAAAGTTAGTCCTTGACGGACTAAAAGGTGAGACCTGTCTTTTGTAAATGTCAACAGGCTCGAAATTGAGACTGGTCTTTTGTAAATGTCAACAAGCTTGAAATTGAGACTTGGCTATCTGCCGGTTCAGAGGTCGCAATGACGTAACCGGTTGAGAAGCCACCAAGCTCAAAGTTAGTCCTTGACGGACTAAAAGGTGAGACCTGTCTTTTGTAAATGTCAACAGGCTCGAAATTGAGACTTGTCTTTTGTAAATGTCAACAAGCTCGAAATTGAGACTCGGCTATCTGCCGGTTCAGAGGTCGCAATGGCATAACCGGTTGAGAAGCCACCAAGCTCAAAGTTAGTCCTTGACGGACTAAAAGGTGAGACCTGTCTTTTCTAAATGTCAACAGGCTCGAAATTGAGACTTGTCTTTTGTAAATGTCAACAAGCTCGAAATTGAGACTCGGCTATCTGCCGGTTCAGAAGTCGCAATGACATAACCGGTTGAGAAGCCACCAAGCTCAAAGTTAGTCCTTGACGGACTAAAAGGTGAGACCTGTCTTTTGTATATGTCAACAGGCTCGAAGTTGAGACTTGTCTTTTGTAAATGTCAACAAGCTCGAAATTGAGACTTGGCTATCTGTCGGTTCAGAGGTCGCAATGACATAAACGGTTGAGAAGCCACCAAGCTCAAAGTTAGTCCTTGACGGACTAAAAGGTGAGACCTGTCTTTTGTAAATGTCAACATGCTCGAAATTGAGACTTGTCTTTTGTAAATGTCAACAAGCTCGAAATTGAGACTTGGCTATCTGCCGGTTCAGAGGTCGCAATGACATAACCGGTTGAGAAGCCACCAAGCTCAAAGTTAGTCCTTGACGGACTAAAAGGTGAAACCTGTCTTTTGTAAATGTCAACAGGCTCAAAATTGAGACTTGTCTTTTGTAAATGTCAACAAGCTCGAAATTGAGACTTGCCTATCTACCGGTTCAGAGGTCACAATGACATAACCGGTTGAGAAGCCATCAAGCTCAAAGTTAGTCCTTGACGGACTAAAAGGTGAGACCTGTCTTTTGTAAATGTCAACAGGCTCGAAGTTGAGACTTGTCTTTTGTAAATGTCAACAAGCTCGAAATTGAGACTTGGCTATCTGCCGGTTCAGAGGTCGCAATGACATAACCGGTTGAGAAGCCACCAAGCTCAAAGTTTGATGGGATTTAGAAAAAGGTTTCATTTTCATTGCGAAAAACGAGGAGATCACTGTCATAGGTTTAATGTTAACGTAACAGCGAAATGGATGGAAAGATCTGTATATGTGGTCTTACCATTCTATGGATGAGAATTGATAAGTAATTTTGGAGAGGGAATCAAATGGGGACAGGTCCCTTAGGATTTTTAGCAAATCCTCAGCTGTCAACGGGTTTGATATACCTTTACCAACTACCGTTTGATTCGGGCTAGCCATGCTATTCCCCTCAACATGATGAGTTGTCGAGGACTTATGTTGGGCTTAAAGGCCAACATTTTCCTCTATCCTTAACCGTTAAGGATGTTGGATCATTTGGTATGTGTAACATTGATTCTCCTTTGAGACAAACAATGTATGACCAGGTTCCTACTAGTTTATGGTTACATGATCTCGTTTGGAGGAAGAGAGAGGCTCTCCTTGCGTGTACCTTGGATGTGAAGGTCTTGATCAGAGGTGTAGTGTTAACTTGATCATGAGAAAGATCCTTAATCAAGGATAATAGTTCTTTAAGAACTTGCCATTGATCGGCATCATGAGTAAATCGCCATCTGAAGTCATAAGGCGGTATGCTCCGTTTGAATAGACTGTTTCTATTACAAACGGTCCTTCCCATTTAGGCTGAAACTTGCCTTTGGTCTTGTGCGTCATAATTAGGTCGTCTGATGGCTAAAATCAAATTTCCCTTCTGAAAGATTCTCTGTTTGACCTTCTTATTGAAGGCTTTTGAGATTCGAGCTTGATACAACTCGATGTGTTGCTGAGCTTGTAATCGCTTCTCATCTAGGGCTTCGAGCTCTTGAAGGCGCAACCGATCATTGTCCTCTGATGTGATTTTAGTGGTCAGAGCCACTCATAATGATGGCATCTGGATTTCCAATGGAATGACTGCTTCACACCCGTACACCAGGGAAAAAGGCGTATTTCCTGTGGGGGCCCGAACCGTGGTTCGGTAGGCCCAAAGACATTCACCAAGCTTTTCGTCCCAATCTCGCTTATTCGAGGAGACGAACTTCTTGAGTAACTTGATGATTGTTTTGTTGAATGCTTCCGCCAAGCCATTAGCGGCGGGATTATAGGCTGTTGAAGCCATATTCTGAATTCGGTATTTATCGCAGAACCGATAGAATACCTGGCTTATGAATTGGGGACCGTTATCATGGATGATCCGCCTAGGGACACCAAATCGATGGATGACATGGTGTTTGATGAAATTCACCATGTTAGAAGTTTTGACTTCTACCAGTGGTATGGCTTCTGCCCACTTTGAAAAGTAATCGATTATTGCCAGGATAAACCGGTGACCTCTTGTCGAAGAGAGGCTGATTGGCCCTATGACATCGATTCACCATGCTTCAAATGGCCATGAAGCAACAGTTGGGTGGAGCAACTCTGAGGGCTGGTGTATGAAGTCCGCATGAATCTGGCACGCTTTACACCTCTGTGCATATTGGATGGCATCGGCTATCATGGTTGACCAATAGTATCCAAGCCTATGCAATATGTCTTTAAGTTTTGGACCTGGCTGATGGGCTCCGCAAATGCCGTCGTGTGCTTCTTTTAGCACTTCCTGCGCCTCTGAATTGGAAAGGCAACGGAGGAGGACACCGTCATATGAACGACGGTAAAGTGTCTTCAGAATTGGATCGTAGTAGAAACGGAGAGACCTTCGTCTGATGGATGCCACTTCCTTAGGATCGTCTGGCAGCAGACCATGTAAGGCATAGTCAATGAGAGGAAATCGCCAATCTCTCTGCTCAAGATCCATGGAGACATTATAGACTTCTCGGGTTTTTAACATATGCTTAGAGCATACAAGGTGTCGAGTTGCCACTGTAAGGTGATACTCGGTATCGACCGGTAAGGCTAATGTTGTTGCTAATGCAGCAAGAGCATCTGCCTTGGGATTTTGAGATCGAGACACGTGCTCGATGTAGAAACCATCAAACAGATTAGCCAATTCGATGGCTATATAGTAATAAGGCACCAAGTCTTCGTGGCGGACCTCATATTCGCCTTTAACCTGATTGATAATCAGTTTTGAATCGCCGTAGGCTTCGAGGTAGCGTACCCCCATTCCGTGGGCGAGCTAAAGGCCAATGAGCAGAGCATTATATTCCGCTATATTGTTGGAGCATGATTCCGTCAGAGAGAATGCTCTAGGAAGGACGTCATTTTGTGGAGAGATAAACACAACCCCCACGCCGGCGATGATCCTGCCCTTATGACCTATTCGTGATGCTCTATCGAAGAACATCTGCCACACTTCATCCTCTGAAGTTACATTGGACTCGAAGACTTCATCTGAAATTTCTTCGTGAAGTTTTGAGTTTTCCGAGACTGGATGAGCAGCCAAGAACTCTGCAAGGGCCTGACCTTTAACCGCCTTTTGAGGGATAAAGGTCATATCGTATTGAAACAAAAAGAGTGCCCATTTAGCTAATCTTGAATTCAATGATCCTGGCTTCATCATGAGAAGGCGCAAAGGATTCACTCTGGAGATGACATGTATGGTTTGGCCAACCAAATAATATCATGTCTTCTGAACGGCAAAGGCAAGGGCCAAGAACTCCTTCTCGATAGGATTATAGCGAGATTCCACCCCTATCAGAGTCCTACTCAGATAATAAATGACCTGCTCGTGACCATTGTCGTCCTTTTGAGCAAGGAGGGCACCAAGAGAATGGTCCATAGCTTTCACATAAAGCAAGAATGGTTTCCATGATGTGGGAGCTACTAAGACTGGAGGTTTTGTGAGATATCTCTTGATGTCTTCATAAGCTTCCTTACAAGCTTGATCCCATACGAAGGAAGCACCCTTTTTCATGAGTCGGGTGAACGGCTGACAGCGGCCTGAGAGGTTTGCGATGAATCTTCTAATATAAGTTAGTCTACCTTGCAAGCCTCTGAGGTCCTTAAGATTCCTCGGTGGTTGCATGCTCCGAATGGCTTTGACCTTGTCTGGATCAAGATGAATTCCTTTTAATGTAACAATAAATCTAAGGAACTTACCACTCGAAACTCCCAAGAAGGATTTTGTCGGATTCATCTTCAGTTGATGAGCCCGCATTATGTCAAACATCGCTCTTAAGTCACGAAGATGGTCACTCTTATTGCGGCTTTTGACGGCAATGTCGTCGACATAGCATTATACCGTTTTTCAGAGATGATCGCGGAAGATTGTACTCATTGCCCGCTGATAGGTTGCTCCAGCGTTCTTCAGTCCGAAGGGCATTACAGTGTAGCAGTAGACCCCCAATGGTGTTCGGAACGAAGTATGCTTCTCGCCGTCGGGATACATCTTAATCTGATTGTACCCTGAAAAGCCGTCCATAAAAGACATTCTTTCGAATCCACAGGTATTGTCAATCATGACATCGGTGATGGGTAGTGGGAATTCGTCTTTAGGACAAGATGTATTGAGATCACAGTAGTCGATGCAGATTCGTATCTTCCCGTTCTTCTTGAGGACGGGAACGATATTAGCAACCCAATCTGGATGCTATTCCTCCCGTATGAAGCCACATGCAATGAGCTTGTGAACTTTGGCTTCAATAGCCTCCATAATGTTCGGGCGAAACTGATGTTGTTGTTACTTGACTGGCTTGGCGTCGGGTTTGATATTCAGACGGTGCATGGTGACTTGTGGATCAAGTCCGGGCATGTCTTCGTAGTTTCATGCGAAGACGTCTATATACTCCTTTACGAGTATTATTAATTCTTCCTTTTCCATAAGTGACAAGCTTTCACTTATAAAGATGGGCTTAGGGTGATCTTGACTACCCAAGTTGACCTGCATCACCTTGTCTTCAGTAGGTGGGTCGCGTAGTTCGAATCGCTTTTCCCATTGGAGATCTAATTGCTGAGCCCATGATTCCTCATCAGTAGCTTCCGCAGGCTCCAATTGACTGCTTGAGGTCATATTAATGGTGAGATTCTTGAACATCATTCCCACACTGACATCTGAGTCCCACTCGGAGGATGAGGCGGAATGCGATGAAATTGGTTCGTCATCTTTGAATTGAACCGTTGCTGGCGATGTGGGTGTAACGTATCCCAACCCCCTGCGTGTATTATCATAGTAATTTGCAGGCTTCCCTTTCGGTACAAAGTTATGCAGCAAACTACGCCTTCCTTTTCCGAAATTCAGGCCTTCTCCATGTTTTAGGTTGTACCCTATTTTCTTCATAATATGGCGCGCTGGTCACGCGTAATGGAAGAATTGTGGGGTGTCTGAGTCTGAACTTGAATCTGCGGCTGTGGACCCTCGTGGTTGGGTTCTACCGAAAATTATCGGTAACTGATCTTCTTTGGATGGAGGGATTACCAAAACGGCCTCTTCTACAGATTCCATGGGCGTACCGGATGCACTTGGTCTATGTAAAGGCATGTGTAGAAAGCTATCCATGATGGATTCAGACAATCCAATACTCGCAGGATAATCGAAAGAAATATTATCATTAATTACCCATTCACCTTCATCTTCATAAGGTGTGTTACATTGGGGATTATTAAGACATGCTATAGTCGGTTCATTAATCAAAATGGATGGCACATCTGCTTCAAATTCTGAATCCGCCTCATTGCCACTATCATCATTGTCCGGCAGCGATTCTTTGGATATTTCACCAGTCTCTTGATACAGGAGAGCGTCAGTGAAGTAATTCTCCACCCCTTTGAATAGTTGCTTCTCAGCGAAGACAGTTCGTACTGTCACGTCATCCTCAACATATTTGAAGCATTGGTGCAGAGTAGAGGGAACGATCCAGTTGGCGTGGATCCACGGTCGTCCTAGTAGCAGGTTATATGACGTGTCAGCGTTAATGACATAGCACGTCACTTCCGATTTCAGGCTCCCGATTCGGCAACGGAGTCGAATTTTTCCAAGTGGATGACTACTCCCGGCATTGAAACCGTATATTGTAGTAGTGGTTGCAGACAACCTATATAGCGGTATACCGAGGAAGTAGAGAAGCCTTTTGAGGATGATGCTGAGTGCGGACCCCGGATCGACTTGTACCCTTTCAATGCATGTTGAACCGATGTATCCGGTGTAGTACAGAGGTCGATTGTGCTTGTTGTCTTTGAGAAGCATATCTTCTGCTGTGAAGGTAATAGCGGGGACCTTTGATTGTGCATGATGGCATTCAGGACACGGAGACTGAGCGTCATCTTTAGGGGTCTCTGGCATATATGTCAGGAATGATTCTGAATTAGCCATTGCATCCCTGAGTGTTTCTCTTGTCTCTTTTGAGAGACGAAGTAGCTCGTGTATAGTAATACGAGCCGGGATATTAGCCAATTGGGCCAATATGTCAAAACGAAAGGGCGTGTCAAGCCATGGGCCTGAAGGCTTCTTCAGGACATGGTCGAACCGGACTTCTTTAGGCTTCTCTTTTCCCTTGGTTGGAATCGAAGCGGATGCTGGTACTTGTACTAACGTCATTTGCTATTGTGTCTCGTCAGTAGCTTTCTTATACTGTTTTAAGTATAATTTTTCGGATCGAGTACCCGTCGGCTGAGGTACATCGGCCTGCGTTGTGCAAGCATGCTTTTCTCCTTCAGAATCACTGAGGGAAGCTGACGTAAGATTGTCATCGTCCGGCAGGAGGGAGATGACATTGCAAGATTTGCCCTTCGACTTGGACTTCTTTGAATCCCACTGTATGTCTTGGATAAGGTCTGGGTGTATCCACATGACTTCCCCTGTCTTAATGTCAAGGGAACAAGACCTCTATTATCTTGAGTTTTAGCCGCAGGATGTTTGACTTCTAGCCGTGGCACAGGGACTGGATAGGTCCCGTCAGGAACTGTGACCTTTGGGGTTTTGCCGAACTCGAGGGTCACCATATTAGCAGTGACTTTCTTCTGCTCTGCCTTCAGTGTCAGGACCCCTGCGTCGATCAAGG
Organism: Agave tequilana; assembly: GCA_038442645.1. Lineage (NCBI taxonomy): Eukaryota > Viridiplantae > Streptophyta > Magnoliopsida > Asparagales > Asparagaceae > Agave > Agave tequilana. The sequence continues at coordinate 283,078 of JAVJIF010032320.1, forward strand.
CTTGAATTTTGTCCTTGAGGACATAGCACTTGTCGGTAGGATGGTGAATCATCCTATGGTAGAGACAGTATTTGTGATCGTTCGTGCGTCCTATCTCATTGGGACGTCGAGCCTCTGGTAGCTTCATTTTATTCCCTTTGTGGAGTAAATGGAATATTGTGACCACCTGATCGTCTCTGAAGGAATACTATTTCGGAGGGAACTTAGACTCCTGATTATTGAAGCCACCTTTCTTAGCCTTCGACTGAACATCCTCTGATAATTCAACGGATATAGTCTCCTTCCTTTTAGCTTGAGAAGACTACGCCATATCGCTACATCCTTTGTTGTTCATACCCCATTTGCTTTTAGGCGTAAAGGGTTCGAACTTTTTAGCTGACTTTTCGGCTATCTCAGCTTGTTCGATCAGTTCTTTTCAGGTTTTGACTTTGACAGCCCTCATGCGAACCTCTACTTGGTCTAAGAAGTTGTGCCTGCACGTCTGTAAGAGCATGGGTAATGGCATCCCTGCTGGGCCCATCAAAGACAAGTTTCTGAATCGCTCAATATAGTCACAGACAGATTCGCCCTTCTTCTGCACGATGGAGAGGAGCTTGTCCATGGTTACCTCGGTATCGTCCTCATAGAAACGAGAAAGGAATCGGGTTTCCAGGTCGATCCAAGAATTGACAGAGCCCGGAGGGAGACTTCGGAACCAATCAAATGCCACCCCCTTTAAAGTGCCAATGAACAGCCTAGCCATGATAGCGTCATTGTCTATAACATTACCGGTTTGAGACCGGAAATAGTAGATGTGTTGGTTTGGCGAGCTCTTTCCATCATAGGTATGCAATGTTGGTGGTTTGAACTTCGGTGGGTATGACACTGAATCCCACTCCAACGGGTAAGGATGGACTGTCCCCACTTTCTTTAACTCATCCCTCTGAGCTAGGGATGCGATTTGAGCTTGAAGGCCCTTAAGGACTTCAGCGTCTAAAGAAGAACCCTCCTTGGACTTTTCCGTCTTCGGCTGGTCATTGCTAAGATATTCTTCCTTCTCATGGTTACTCCCGGTATCATTGTTATTCCGGTTATTAAGGAGTTGAGCGAGCATCTGTTGAATGTTGTCCAGAGCTTCTTGCTGAGTTTTGGAAGTTTGCTTCTGAGCTTCCAAACGTCGACGAAGGTCGTCATTACCATTATCAGCCATGTTTACTGATGCTCTGTCTGTTCGCACCGAGCTGACTGTCGCCGAAGAAGCATACCCGCTATCTTTATCTTCTTCATCAGATGACTGGACTGATCTTCTCCTTGGTTCTGGCGAGGCTACTGCCGTTGAGGAAGAAGGTTGTTCATAACTGTAGGGTATCACCACCCTAGATCTGGTGTTTCGGAAAACTCTCTCTTCATGCACCAAGATTTCGCCTAAGCCTGGGCTGTAATCTGGATCTGGGGAGCTGTAGGGAGTGTCGTCGGACGCTTGTCTGCCCCTGCGCAGCTCTTGTCCTCTCCCAGTCATGTTGACGGATGCAGAGGGTAGGTCTCGCGAGATGCTCCTTTTATGATGTTTCACCGGGGCTTATACCGACAGCCGATCAAAAACTGATCGTCGGCCTGGAGAAGTGGCGAGGCTTGGTCCTAGCCGACAATGGACTGAGTGGACGGTTACCAGCTGACATCCCACTTGTTGACAATAGGGGGAAGTAGTTCGAAAAGATTCCGACTTCCGTTTGTTCGTCAAGAATTCCCGCAAATCAGACCCAGTTGGGCCTAAATGATCCAGCGCAGAAGCTCTTTGGATCGCGCATAGGACGATGTCCTGCTCCTTTTATCACCGCAGAGGGGATTAGCACAGAGTAGTGCTTCAGTTCTAGCTTCGCGGCTAAGAACCTTGGAAACGCCCTTGGGCGCTGAAGCTGCATAAGCAACGCTATCAGCACTTAGGGACAATCCCTTAGCTCCGCCACAAGGCATGAGCTTAGCGTTTGACGAACCAGAGGGCGGAGCACGCTGTGATGCTTTAGCCGCTGTGCTGCTGCGAAGGCGATTGGCCTTAGATAGTGCTTTGGTTCTAACCTCGCGGCTAAAAGCTTTGGAAACGCCCTTGGGTGCTGAAGCTGCATAAGCAACGCTATCAGCACTTAGGGACAATCTCTTAACTCTGCTGCGAAAAGCGAACGAAGCACGCTGTTGTGCTTTGACTTGGGCTTCGCGGTTATGGACGCCGCGCGTACGCTATGGTACAGTAGCTTCGCTCGTGAGAACGAGGCTGGCGCGAGGCGCTACTGATCTTAAATTGAGCGAAGGTACTGTCGCCCTTGTATCTTCACGGCTAGCAGCATTGTTGGAGCAGGCAGGCATCTTACCTTTTTCTTCGCGCGAGAGACACACTTCTGGCGTAGCTATGCCTGAGGCTTTGCCTAGAACCTTCTGTTTTGGCCTCCACATCTACTTTGACAAGAGAGATTTAGGGTCGCAAGGAACCTGACTAGCCATACGCGAGGCTGAGGGGTGTTGGCAGAATTCTGCTCCTAGTTTCTGTTCTGAAACCTTGGTCATGAAGACCTTTCTATGCTTCCGTGCATGAAGCATTAGACCACCCCCAGAGAGGACTTCTTCAAATTTTTCTTGGTCGAAGTGAACGATCAGGTTTTCGAAAGTGGTGAACTTGGACTGCGAGCGTGCTTTCTTGTTGCGCCAGAGAATCACAGTAGGCTCGCAGGGAGCCTTATCTGTCTCCGCAGAGACTTGCATTGAAGATTTAGCCAGAGAGGCTCTGACTGCACCGGCTTTCTCGAATTCAGAGATAGACCCGAAGGTCTGTTCGTCGCATTGCGACACTTGATTCTCGGCGGCGGAGAATTCAATCTCCAGTGGAGTCGCCATCTTGTTTTCCATTGATTTGCAAAGGGGAAAAACTTACAAAAAAAAGAAGTTGAGGAGCTAAATTACAAGTAATACAGAAGATTACAAGTAGATCTCGTCAGAGATTCTGGAGAAGTGTGCCAATAGGAGTCTGGTCAACGCGCGACCACTTTGTCCCTTTCACGATGCGAGCGATGAGATTCCCTTCTCGCGTGGTTTGGGGAATCGGAGAACAGAAGGTTGGCAGAACCCTCTTATTACTTCTCAAAACCGTCTTCACTTAGGAATTCCTTATCGCCTAGTTCCGGAGATTCCTTGAGAAGAAGGGAGGTATTAGGGTATCAGCACCCTGATTAGAGAAGCAGCTCTCTAAAAGTCTCTGAATTCAAGAGAATAGATCTCTGTTTGTACGCGCGGTGCGTCCTCTCGAGAAGTCTGCCGTCTCTTCCCGTGAAGTCGTCTAGAAGAAGTCTTTGCGTGTGTGGGAGGTCTTCGTGCGCGCCTCTCTCCTTGTGCCCCTGGTGGGCTATTTATAGGGAGAGCAAGGGTATAACTGTCCCTTGAAAATATAGAAACAGATTTAATCAAATCTGTTTAAATCTGGAAAGTAGCCTTGCTGCGAGGCTAGGATCAGTTTCTGCGAAGTTAGAAGTAGCAGGTCGGTTGATCCTCTTGATCTGTTTTGATTCTTTCCATATAGTTGGAAGATCTCCCCTGATCCTCTTACTCGTTTTAGGAGAGTCAAGAGATTATGACAATCAACTGCCAAATTTAATCTCAGATTTGATCCTGATTGGATTTGATCTTGATCCGATTAGATTTGATCTCATCTGGAGATTTAATTGGTCAAAGGTTGACCATAGCAGACCCGCAGCGGCGCTGCCCGCATCGAGCTCATAGCGGAGCTGAAAGGACCATATGGCGAAGTCAGACGACAGCTCTTCAGCGGAGCTAGATATCGTCTGTGGCGAAGCTACCGCATACCCTTCTGCGCGGTTGCGTGTGGCTTCAAGCGAAGTTTAGATGATCTTAACCTCTCAGGCGAGGCTATCCCTTTGGGCTCATGTGATGCTAAGTGCTAGCATCTTAGACATGCTGAGGTCTGTTTAGAGACAATCTGGGCTTACTGTCTGATCAGTAGAGTCCAATTTGCTTTCTTGTCCCTCGGAGATGGGTGAGAACTGGTCGTCAGCTTATCTGTCACTTGTCTTTTGTAAATGTCAACAAGTTTAGACATCGTTCGGACCAATAAGAATCTTGTCTTTTTTAAGTGTCAACACCGGTCAAAAGATATCTACTACAAAAACTCATACTCTAATCGCCACAGACACGTCTGGGTTGGGTTAGGTTGGGTAAGGGGTAGGTAACGAGTGTATTTAAATTTCTTCCCAAAAGGACTAACAAGCATTACTAAAGCAGGACAAACACACACACACACACACACACACAAAAGAACTAGATAATAAGCAAACAATAACATATTCATTAAAGAAAAAATTTGAAATTTCATAAAAACTAATGTAATTAGACTAAGTTAGTGGCTAAAGAATTTACTTAAACATATATATTATTTACTATAATGAAATATTTGGTTATGTGGCTAAAACAAATATATCTCCAGTTTTGTTTTATTATCTGCCTATGATTGACCTTATATCAATTAGATGTGAAGAAGAAGATTATGTTTTTGCAAGGATATCTTAAAAAGGAAGTTTATATGTAATTATCATCAGGTCATCAGTTGGAACATCAAAAGAGTGTGCTAGCAGTTCATCCGAAGTTACATATATTTTGCCACTATCTCCCCGTGAATGGTATTCTAGACTCAGCTATGCTCTCATTAGTATTGGTTGTAAAAAGGTTTTGTTGACTTCTCTTTATTTACTAAAAAAAAAAAAAAATTCAAAACTAGTGTTGTGTTAGTTTATGTAGGTATCTTGTCATAATTGGTGATAGTACATTTTCTTCAAGTAGAGTTTGATATCATAGATTTAGGAAAGTTAAAATATTTTCTCAGCATATAACTTGCTCTCATTTTAAAGATAGCATTTTTATGTCTCAGAGAATTATAGAAAATGTTTGTTAAATTTGTTAATACTCATATTAATCATTATTGCTAACTCAATTTCACTGATGGTAAGTCTCTTACCAATATTGGCCAATTTCAAAAAAGATTTGTTGGGATATGTCAATTTTCTCCTGTTTGAAGACTTCGGTTGAATAAAAATAATCACACAAAATATAATGATCAAGATTACGCTGACATCCAAATGATAGGAGGTCGGCAACCAGATATTGCATATATGCTGGAAGAATTTTGGTTCAAATTTTATGAAGAAATAAGAAACAGAGTGTGGTTGCATGATTATGTGTTGAGGTAAAGTATCAAGCCATGATGGTTGAAGTATCTCCTTCGAGATTTGGGGCTTTGAGTCTCTTTTCCTTAGATTGTGTACATCCCTCAACTCGCATCTATTTTGATGTGGCATCATGACTTGATTTTATCGATTTTTGTTCAAGTTGGGATGGACTGACAAATATTCTCCTATTTAAAGGGAAATGTTGGAGGGTATCTGTTTTCTTCTAAGATTATTTTGTTGCGCGCGCCTTAGCAACAATCCAATTGGGAAATCCCAAGCAACAGAGAGAGATACAACAGAGAAGTATCTAAAAGACAAGAACAATAAACAAGGGAGAAAAGCCAAACACAATATTTAACAAAGTTTGACAATTTGCCTATGTCCTCGAAGCGAGGGAGAGAGATTTATTGATTCAACAATCAAGTACCAATTTTTCCTTTCATAAAATTTATGAGAGCTCTACCCCTTTGTTTTTAGCCAGAGAGTCCCAGGATTTTAGAAAACCCAATTGGGTTCGACTCTGATTCAGATACGAAGTCTGAATCCGAACAGGAGAAGCAGTCGCCTGTCGGCCGATCGGGCGGTCGACCGACCCATCCCTTCGGCCGACCGTTCGGTCAACCGAACTCAACAAAAAGTTTGGGCATGCCAGTCGGTCGACCGTGTCGGTCGACCATTCTCCTTGCAACGATCGGCCAAGCAATCAACCGAGCTGCGCCCGTGCATGTTCTGCACGCCGGTCAACCTGGCAATTGGCCGGTCACTGTTCTGGCCTGCAATTCGCTGCGTTCTCGCTCGTTCTGGACTCTGTTCTCTGCGCTATCTTTTCCAATGAGTTAAAAACTCTTCCATCAAGCGTTTATCTTCTCATCTCCCTTTAATTCTTCACTCGGTGAAGATTTTTTAAATATGAGCCGAACTTCAATGAGCACCTGGCGAAATGACACACGATTTCGGCAAAATCAACACACGATCTCAGCTTGAGCGCTCCAAACGAAATCGACACACGATCTCGGCGAAATTGTCAAACGATCTTGACGAAATCATCACACGATCTCGACTTGGCCAAATGAACGAAACCGGTTCCAAATGAATCGCCAGCACACACTTACAATTGAATCAAATGATCACACGAGATCCAAATTGAGTTTGTCGTCCCCTCAGACAACTCTTTTTGAACTCCAATATCAAGCAGATATTCTAAATTTTAGCTCAGCTATCCAATTGGAATGCACCATATATGCCTTCCTCAACACTCCACCGAAGAGAATCAACACCATATGAGCCGACTAACGAACGTGTCAACAATTAGGCAACTGAATGGAACATCTTTCTAAATGACCTCAAGAAGAACCCAACATGAGTCAACACTGACTCCAACTGACTGGCACTCCAGTCCAGCTGTCTTAAGGTAATCAACCAAATCTGAGTAGAGCACACCAAATACCAATATCGACTCAACAAACTAGATGCGCACCCCCTTATGCAAGCTCAATTATCTTCTCACCGGAAGATCAAATGTTCATTGAGATCACAACACTTCACTTCTACATGAAGTCCAATCTGTTTCCGCTGCCAATTTCTCGAGAACCTAAATACACCAAACAGCTTCATATGTGTTGCATCACCAAATGTGGTTGTGCCTATGTGGCTGCCTACGTACCTTGCCCAAGGGATCAAGCCATCCGTAGTTTATTAAATGAGCTCCACCGAGCTCAAGCAACTGTGGCTAAATCTTCAGCAGCGAACCGAACTGGCTGAGTCATATGAACCTCCTTACCAATACCATCACAAAGAACAACGGCCTTCAATTTGAGCGTGTCATGCTTACCAACTTGAAATTCATGCTTCTTCACCCACTTTCGTGGTTTTATCTTGGTTCCAATAGCTGCAAACAATTCGACATTCTCATCAATATTTTCAACCTATTCCGCATCAAAACTGGCTACATGATTTCTACGGTTCACATCCGGTAAAGTCCTTACTGATATCGAACCAACTGAAAATGGTAGAGTAGCATGAACCTCCACCAGTTGCAATACAACCTTGGTCTTCGTCCTCTCCACCTGTTGAGAGACGCTAGGCTGCAACAACAAAGTCTCATCAAATGTGACATGCTTACTCAACATAATTTTCTTGTTTTCAGTGTCCCATAACTTGTAGCCTTTCATTTTTTTGACACCCAAAAACACAAGCTCTTTGCTCGCGGATTTACCTTGCCATCTTTGGCACTAAAGTAGGCTGGACTTTTAAATACCCGCAGTAAATCAGAATCTTGTGAAACTTTCCCTGATCAAACTTCTAGTGAAGTTTTACCTCCTATCGCAGTCGATGACAGTCCATTTAAGAGATGGCTAGCATATACAATTGCCTCAGCCAAAACGATTTATCTAATCATCCATTAGACAACAAATACTGAGCCTTCTCTAGCAAGGAATGATTAATTTTCTTAGCCAATCCATGTATTCCATTTGTGAAGTGAGCACTAATATCAGTATTCTGACCAAATTGTAGGAACTGATTCTTGCATCTTTCAACATTATCAATTTGGAGCTCCTTAATCTTCTTACCAGTCTACTTCTCCATCATTTCCTTTCACTTCACCAACATACCTATGGTTTCAAATCTTTGGCTCTTGGATATATCCAACAATGCCTAGATAAATTATCAATAAAAGAGACAAAGTACCAATGACCTCCAAGTGATGCAGTCTTGGCAGGTTCCCAAATACTTACGTGAATACAATCAAGAAGAACTTCTGAGCGGTAAGTAGTGGTGCCGAATTTCACCTTCATCTTCTTGTTCAGAACGCTATATCCACCCAATTTCATGTTCCAGGTAGATGCACCTTCCAATGATCCTTTCTTTGCTGGAGCTTGCAACGACTTTTCACCTATATGTTCGGGCATCATATGTCAGACCTGTGTACAATCACCATTTGAAGAAATAGAAGTCGTCACTCGCCCTGCAACCGTACTACCCATCAAGTAGTATAGGTTATTGCGTCGAACGCCCTTCATCACCACCATTGAGCTTCTAGTTATCTTGAGAACACCATCTCTAATAGATACTGCATGACCAAATGCTTCCAAGGCACCAACTGAGATAAGATTCTTTTTCAGTTGAGGTACATACCTCACTTCCTTTAGATCTCGCACCATCCCATCGAACATCTTGATCTGGATTATACCTATGCCTTCCATGTTACATGGGTGATCATTACCCATATAACAGAATATCCATCTAGCTTCTCAAAGGTAGAAAACTAATCCTTATTCGGGCACACATGATAGGTAGCTCCAGTATCTATTATCCACTCAGAATCTCCTGAGTAACCGAGATGGAATAATGACAGAGAAAGAAAATACCGATGAGTCTGAGTATGATTCACCTGCTTGTGAAGTACTTGCGTGAGTACTGGCGTCCTGTGTAAGGTTTGCCTCAGTCTTCAACTCCTTTTTCTTACCTTTGGTCTTTGGAGAATCAACCTTCCAGTGCCCTAACTCTTTGCAGAAGGCACACTGGTTCTTTTTTAAATCTCTGAATCCTGGTCAGGACTCTGATCTCTGACGCTCGCCTTTAACTTTCCGATTAGAACATCTGCCTCTTACAATCAACACCTCTGCTGATGTACTATTAGAAGAAGACTGCTTGTCCTTCCTCCTCACTTCATAATTTACGAGAGCAGCTAACACATCACTGTAGTTAAGTGTTTGTTTACCATTAATCAAAGTTAGGATGAAGGTCTCATACTCTTCTTCAGGAAGAGAATTCATTAGAATCAATGCCTTATCCTCTTCTTCGATCTTCACATCCACGTTAACTAAATCTGTAAGAAACTTGGTGTAGTTATTTATTCATGTGTTCATCAATAGAGATTCCTTTCTTCAATTAGAAGCCATAAAGCCTACTCTTAAATTATAAATGCGACTCTATATTTTTGTCAGATACTTTGCAGATATCTCATATAACACATGATACTTAATGTTATATGTCAAACAAGACCTAATCAGACCATATGTTGTTCGATTCATCTTGTCTCAGTCCTCTTCAGAAGTAGCATCACGCTTTTTCTCCAACCGTAGAGTGTCTTCGAGGTTTGATGTTGTCAATGCATCCATCACCTCACATATCTACATCCCAAAGTTATTCTTGCTATCAAACTTCACCACATCAATCTTCAATGGATATGGATTCATAGATTTCATTCTAGATGTACTATCTCCAGCTATCTTCTCAATAGATTCCTCAAAAAATAATGCGAAAAGTAAACATAGTTAGATAAAAAAAACTAGATAAAGATAGGATCTTTACCTCAAAGTGAAAACCTAGGAGAGTTTCTGAAATGATCTACTCCACCAAATTTGATTCCTTGAGTAATCCAAATGCTGTTCTGAGATCGACACACGATCCTACAAACAGTCCCAACGCTACTCTGAAATCGAGATATGATCTCTGCCAAACAGCAACCAATGCTCTTGGAATCGACACATGATCCCACGACGAACCTGGGATGCTTTGATACTATTATTGTGTGCGTCTTGGCAACAATCTAATTGAGGAACCCCAAGTAACAGAGAGAGATGCAACAGAGAAGTACCCAAAGGATAAGAACAATACAAGGGAGAAAAGCCAAACATAATATTTAACAAGGTTTGATAATTTGCCTACGTCCTCAGGATAAGAGAGAGATTTATTTATTTAACAATCAAGTATAAGTTTTTCTTTCATACAATTCATGAGGGCCTCTACCCATTTATTTATAGCCAGAGAGTCTCAGGGTTTTAGGAAACTTGATTGGATTTGACTCTAATTCAAAAATGAAGTCTGAATTCGAACAGGAGAAGCAGTGGCCTATCCATCCCTTCGGCTGACCGGTCGGTCGACCGAACCCGACAGAGAGTTTGTGCATGCCAGTCGGTCGACCATGCTGGTCGATCGTTCTCCTTATTACGGTCGACTAAGCGGTCGACAGAGCTACGCCTGTGCATGTTGTACACGCCGGTCGATCGCCCGATCGACCGGCCACTGTTCTGGCTTGTGTTCTTACCCTTTTTGGACTTTATTCTCTGCACTATCTCTTCTAATAAGTTAAAAACTCTTCCATCAATTTTTTATCTCCTCTCTCCCTACATATTTATGCATATTATCTTTGTTTTTTAGCATGTTAAGTATTTCTTTTTGAATTCTTATCTTGTTTATATTTATCATGTGTTTTGTGAAGGATTTCTCTTGATATGGTCTTATAATATTTGCAATTTCTTTTGTGTTTTGTAAGAAAATTTCTCCTTGATTGGGTCCTAGATTTGTGCGTTTATGTATATAACATGAATGATAAACTAGAGAAATCTCTATGAATGAAAGTTGAGCGTTATGGTTCATCACCGTGGATGTAAGAATTGCTGAACCATGTTAAATCCTTGTCTCCATCTCTCTTTTTATGCTGTTTTATTTCACTCCATAAGTTTGATCTCATGAAAAAGAGGCATTTCTTGACAACTCGCCCTAAATTTTAAGATTTGACGGTAACAAATATGATGCTAAGGATACTTGTCTCTGATATTCTCGGTGGGACAATGGTTGGGAAGAGGTAGAGAATGGATATAGTGACGGCAAAGATTGTGCAGTGTGGCTTATGTGGAAACCAAGGAATGTTGATTGTTTTCAAAGGAAAACGTTAGCACATGCTACTTGGAAATGCTGAAGATCTCCGGAAAACATTCTGGATTGTGAAAGGCTACATCCGAAGCGTGTTGAGTTCCTTTATGATACAAGTTTACGTTTCGATGGCTAATGCCTAATAAGAATAGAGCGAAGGTCAGTTTTAATGCTGTTGTGATGGGAAATAAGGTGAGTTGTGACTTAGTTTTTGCGGCAATGCTATGAGAGGCATTTTAGCAATAGATATTCATCGGTTCCTGGATTTATTGGTTCTTGAGTGAAAGATACAGGGCTTTCGGTATGGAGTTAGTACTCGGAGAGTTTTTTTCCCTCATGCCAACATTTGGGTGGAAGGGGATTAACTACTACTCATCGGAACTTTGTTACACGATGATCCCTCCTCATCCATCAGTCATCTGCCACTTTTCATAGACAGCTTCCTAGTCATGTTGCGGGGTGGATAGCTTCGCATATCTTTAGGGAAGAGAATAAGTGAGTCGACTGGTCAGTAGGCTGTGCTATCACAAGCTCTGGTTTGAACACTTCACTTCGGAGCTGGTTAGGTTGTGTGGTATTGATTTCTCTTCTACCATTATGAGAGATCCATATAACTAGACTTGGGCTTGAATAGCGAAAAGAAAAGAAAAGAAAATAATTCTAGGTATATTAGGTTCTTATTCATGCATAAGAAGGTTAGCCAAAATGCATCCTTTCCCCCAAGTCATTTGTAGCATCAAAGGAGCCCAAATTTATAATATAGGTCTCATTATTGAAGGACTCGGGGCACCATCCCAAAAGACTAGTCTGTTAGGTGGAGTTGCCTAAATCCTTATAAACCCAAGACCATCCCCACGTCTAGCCGATGTGGGACTATTTGTTCGACCCAAATCCCAACAATCCCCCCCTCGAATAAAGAGTCTCCCTGCAAGCTCAACTATCTTCACATCGGAGATGGTGTGAAGATCAAATGCTCCATTATCTTCACATCAGAGATGGTGTGAAGATCAAATGCTCCATCGAGATCTAACTCTTCACTGCGTGGGTTGCGCGGCACGCCTTATGTGAAGTACCAACTGCAGTCGGTCACTCCTCTACGAGGACCACTGCTAAATTTCTCGAGAGCCAAACATTTGCTTCACAGGGGCCTATGCGCCTTTTTGCGCCAGTGGGGTGGGCAGGCCCATTGCGCCTTTGCGCCATGGGGGGATCTACATCGTCGAACATCACCCACACACACGACAATTGTTGGAAAGAGAGGATATTACCAAGGAGCTGACAGGATTGCCAAGTGTTGTCGAAGATCGCCAGGGAAGTCGATGACGGAAGGCAAAATAGCAGCAGCAGAAAGTCAGGCAGATCGGTCGACCGGTCCGGTCGACCGACATGCACAGCATGCACAGGGTCTTAGGCGGTCGACTGGCCGGTCGACCGAAATACCCTGACTGTAAGAGCCAAACTCTCTGTTAATTTCGGTCGACTGGTCGGGTCGACCGGAGAGGAGGTCGGTCGACCCGCCGGTCGACCGACAGTCGGGTTTGGGCAAAAATCTGCTGCTCCGCAAATCTGGGTATTTAAGCCTAAGGTTGATTTCTAGGGTTTTGCACCTGCGAAAAGGAATTAGCTAGAGCTCTCTTGCATTCAAAGAGGCTGCTAACTATTGTAATCATCTTCTTAGTAATTAATCTCTCCATTGGATTGCCCCGAGGACGTAGGCATTGAGGCCGAACCTCGTTAAATCGTGTGTTTGCGATTGGTGTCTTCTTCTTGTGTTATTTGGGTGTTCTTTGTGCTTGGAGATTTGTGAGATTCTCTGTTGGTTGTTGTCATCGGCGCACAACAAGTGGTATCAGAGATTCCAGGTTGCGCTTGGGATTTCTGAGGATTCGGAGGGCTCGAGATCTGATCCGATGGAGATCGTGTGTCGATCTCAGATCAGAGGTATTGGTGTTCGTGGGATCGTGTGTCGATCTCAGGAGGACGCTAGAAGGGCTCGTGGAATCTGTGTTGAAGTAGATCAGAAGTGAAACTCGATCTAGGGTTTCAAGGGAAAGGTAAAAATCTAATTTTTTATCAGAGTATAGATCTATTTCAGTTGGTTGATTTTCCGCATAGTTAGAGGATCAGAGAAATCACAATGGCAGAAGAAATAGTTTCGGCTAAGACAATGAATTCTCACCCAAGGATTGAAGTTGTCAAGTTCAATGGCACTAATAACTTCGGAATGTGGAGATGCGAGGTTATGGATGCACTGAATGCATCAAACCTCGAGGACACTCTCCTATTGGAAAAGAAGAAGAGCACGACCACTGATGAAGAGTGGGCGAAGATGAACAGGTCGGCATGTGGCTTGATACGTTCATATTTGTCGCAAGACATAAAATATCTTGCACAACATGAGACGTCGGCAAAGAAGCTGTGGGACACCCTTGCTAAGAAATACCTGACTAAGAGTGTGGAGTCTAGGTTGCAGCTTAAGAGTAGGCTGTACAGTTTTCAAATGAAGAAGGGGAGCACAGTAAATGAACATGTCAACAGATATACTAAGCTTCTTACAGACTTGGTAAAGGTGGATGTCACGATAGAAGAGGAAGATAAGGCGATCATCTTTCTGAACTCACTCCCAGTGAAGGAGTATGAGACATATTCACTCTGACCTTCACCAATGGAAGGCAGACCTTGGATTATGATGAAGTGTTGTCTGCACTGACTAGCTATGAGACGAGGAAGAAGGAGAGACATCCTTCTAGGTCAAGCTCATCGGCAGAGGCACTGGAAGTAAGAGGCAGGGGTTTATCTCGGAAGGGCAAGGAGGTTAGAGGAAGATCTAAGTCCAGGCCGGGCTTCAGGGATCTCAAGAGAAATCAGTGCGCTTTCTGCAAAGAGATTGGGTACTGGAAGGTTGACTGTCCAAAGTTTAAGGAAAAGAAGAAAGAATCAAAGTCTGAAGCAAATCTCGCAAAAGTAGTAAATACTGCAAGTAGAAAATCACAGGCAGATGGATCAGATTCTGATTCTTCAGTGTTCTGTTTTTCAGTTACTACTCCCGTCATAGGCTACTCGGGTGAAAACGAGTGGATCTTGGACACAGGTGCAACGTATCATGTATGTCCTAATCGAGACTGGTTTACCAGTTTTGAGAAGTTGGAGGGATGTTCGGTCGTCATGGGCGGTGATCATCCGTGCATCATGGAGGGTGTTGGCACTATTCCAATCAGGATGTTTGACGGGATGGTGAGGGAGCTGAAAGAAGTGAGATATGTACCTCAGCTGAAGAGGAACTTGATCTCTGTGGGAGCTTTGGAATTATTGGGCCTTGGAGTGTCTATTAAGGAAGGAGTTCTTAAAATGACAAAGGGTTCGATGGTGGTGTTGAAGGCCGATCGCCGGAACAACTTGTACTACTTGAAGGGTAGTACAGTGACAGGGCAGGTGGCAGGTTCTACCAGTCAGAAGGAAGATTCAACCCGGCTGTGGCACTTGAGGCTGGGACATGCAGGGGAGAAATCATTGCAAGCTCTTATGAGGAAAGGGTTGCTGAAGGGTGCCGAGACCTGCAAGTTGGATCTCTGTGAACATTGCATTATCGGCAAGAAGAACAAGGTGAAGTTTGGCACAGCTTCACACTGCACAGAGAGTATTCTTGACTATGTTTACACGGATGTATGGGGACCTACCAAGACTGCATCGATTGGAGGTAACCACTATTTTGTGTCGTTCATCGATGACTATTCTAGGCACTGTTGGGTGTACACTATGCGACACCAAGATGAAGTCCTAGAACTGTTCGTGAAGTGGAAGGCTAATCTGGAGAGAAGCACGGGAAGGAAGGTCAAGGTCCTCCGTTCTGATAATGGAGGAGAGTACAAATCAGATCCTTTCCTACAGCTATGCCTTGATGAGGGCATAGAGAGACACTTCACGGTAAGAGACACTCCGCAACAAAATGGGGTGGCTGAGAGGATGAACCGAACTTTGCTAGAGAAGGTTCGGTGTATGTTATCCAATGCAGGACTGTCAAAGAAGTTTTGGGCTGAAGCTTTGGCGTATGCATGCCATCTTGTTAACAGGTTGCCGTCGTCTGCAATAGGGGGGAAGACTCCTCTTGAAGCTTGGTCAGGAAAAGCTGCTGGGGACTATGATTTTCTACGGGTCTTCGGATGTCCAGCCTACTACCATGTCAGAGAAGACGAGTTGGACCCAAAGGCAAAGAAAGGGGTATTCGTTGGCTTCAAGCGAGGAACCAAGGGGTTCAAGATTTGGGACCAAAAGGACAACAAGTTCATACTCAGCAAGGATGTCACGTTCGATGAGGCTTCTTTGATGAAGCCTACGGTCTCTCAGCAGGTGGAGACCAGCAAGACCAAGGAGCTATTGCAGCAGGTGGAGATTGATGCAGATCCACCATCTCTAGATGATTCAGTATCAGTTCGGATCATTCCTGAGGTGACACAGGGTGGTGATCGAGCAGTTGAAGAAGATGCTGAAGATGTTGAAGAGGGTCAGGAGCAGGTCATGGGTACTGTTCCAGATCCTACTACAGTTGAAAGACCACGGAGGAACACTAGGAGACCAGGTTGGCTCACCACTGATATGGTCGTCGCATATGCACTTCCAGTTGTCGAGGAGGCTATTCCATCTACCTTCAGAGAAGCTGAGATCAGTTCAGAAGTAAGGATGTAGAAAGCGGCCATGAATGAAGAGATGCAATCTCTCTACAAGAACGACACATGGGAACTTACCAAGTTGCCCAAGGGGAAGAAGGCCATAGGATGCAAGTGGGTGTTTGCTAAGAAGTAAGGATCTCTCCAAGAACATGCAGTGCGCTACAAGGCAAGGTTGGTGGCTAAAGGTTACGCTCAGAGGGAAGGAATTGACTATAACGAGGTGTTCTCCCCGGTAGTTAAACACTCGTCAATTCGGATTCTATTGGCCTTGGTTGCACAAAATGAGTTGGACCTTGACCAACTTGATGTGAAGACCGCCTTTCTCCACGGCGATCTTGAGGAGGAGATCTATATGACACAGCCCACAGGTTACAAAATTACAGGGAAGGAAGAGTTAGTACGCAAGCTAAAGAAGTCGTTGTACGGATTGAAGCAGTCTCCTAGACAGTGGTACAACGATTTGATAGCTTCATCAGGAAGAAGAAGTACACACGTAGCCATTATGATCCATGTGTGTACTACAACAGGCTACCATCAGGTGAATATATCTATCTACTTCTTTATGTAGATGATATGTTGATGGCCTCGAGGTCGAGATCTGCTATTGATTCTCTGAAGAAAGTTCTATCATCAGAGTTTGAGATGAAGGACCTGGGCGAAGCAAGGAAAGTATTGGGCATGGAGATCACTAGAGACAGGAGAGCTGGCAGCGTAAGTCTGACTCAGAAGGGCTATTTGGAGAAGGTACTGCAGAGGTTTAATATCAGCAAGGATACTAAGTGTTAGTACACCAATGGCGCCGCACTTCAAATTATCAGCAAAGATGTCTCCAAGGAGTGTTCAAGAGCGTAAGTATATGTCTCACGTTCCATATGCCAGTGCTGTGGGTAGCTTGATGTACGCTATGGTGTGTACGAGGCCAGATCTATCACAGGCAGTCTCCATGGTGAGTCGATATATGCATGATCCGGGACAGGGTCATTGGGAAGCTCTGAAATGGATCCTGAGATACATCAAGGGAACAGTTGATGTAGGCCTAGTGTTTGAGAAGGACAACACTGGAAAGCAAGAATGCATAGGGTATGTGGATTCAGACTATGCAGGGGATCTTGACAAGCGCCGATCAACGACGGGATATATCTTCACATTCTCACAGGCACCGGTGAGTTGGCGCTCCACACTGCAGTGTACGGTCGCGTTGTCGACCACAGAGGCTGAGTACATGGCTATGACAGAGGCCATGAAGGAGGCAATCTGGCTTCAGGGGTTGCTTGATGACTTGGGCGTGGAACAGGATATGTTGAAGATAAACTGTGACAGCATGAGTGCCATCTACTTGGCAAGGAATCAAGTCTATCATGTAAGGACGAAGCATATTGATGTCAGGTACCATTTCGTTCGGGAAATTCTGAAGGAAGGTGACATCGACTTGTTGAAGATTCACACTTCGGAGAATCCGGCCGATATGCTTACGGAGGTGGTGTCGGGAGTGAAGTTTACACATTGCAAAGACTTGCTCCATGTCCTTCAGGTGAAATGAGCTTGCTGAAGCTCATTTGGGTGAACTACGGACGGCTTGATCCCTTGGGCAGGGGTACGTAGGCAACCATGTTGGTTCAGCCGCTATTGAGTCGGTGTTCGGCTCAGATTTGAAAATCTTCACCGAGGTGGAAAATTGTTGGAAAGAGAGGATATTACCAAGGAGCTGACAAGATTGCCAAGTGTTGTCGAAGATCGCCAGGGAAGTCGATGACGGAAGGCAAAATAGCAGCAGCAGCAGAAAGTCAGGCAGATCGGTCGACCGGTCCGGTCGACCGACATGCACAACATGCACAGGGTCTTAGGCGGTCGACCGGCCGGTCGACCGAAATACCCTGACTGTAAGAGCCAAACTCTCTGTTAATTTCGGTCGACTGGTCGGGTCGACCTGTCGGTCGACCGACAGTCGGGTTTGGGCAAAAATTTGCTGCTCCGCAAATCTGGGTATTTAAGCCTAAGGTTGATTTCTAGGGTTTTGTACGTGCGAAAAGGAATTAGCTAGAGCTCTCTTGCATTCAAAGAGGCTGCTAACTATTGTAATCATCTTCTTAGTAATTAATCTCTCCATTGGATTGCCCCGAGGACGTAGGCATTGAGGTCGAACCTCGTTAAATCGTGTGTTTGCGATTGGTGTCTTCTTCTTGTGTTATTTGGGTGTTCTTTGTACTTGGAGATTTGTGAGATTCTCTGTTGGTTGTTGTCATCGGCGCACAACAAGTGGACTCTAGAGCTTGTTTCACCTCTTCCACCTACCAGATAACTCTAGAGCTTGTTTCAGAGGTAGGAAAGTAACTTAAATCTTTTTCTTACCCCAGCAGAGCAATCTTACATGATCCTTTTCACCGAATGATCCAAAGTGCATAAATCTAATCATAGTGTGCAATTAGGTTCTTGGAAGTTGGATGTATATAGAAGTTTACAAGCTCCTAGGAACTGAAACACTTGTTTAAGATGCCCATTTTGAAGAAAAGAGTCACATTAGTGGAGCTTGTAGGGCCTAACCACACTTTGACAAAGTGATGACTCTTTGTACCTTTGATCACATGAGATGGATGCTTCCAAATCACATGGGGAGGGGTGCTGATGACTTGAATTAAGAATCTCAGCTCAAAACAGATGTACATTTAGTTTGTTCATTCAAAAGCATAGGTGGGGGCAGTTGTGTCGTTACTTTTTAAACTATGTGTAGTCTTTTAAGCTTTGTTGAGGTTTACAAAGTTTAGAAAGTAACAAATCTGTTTACAGGTGTTTTAGGCTGTGCACCAACCCCCCACCCACACACACACACACACACACACACACACACTCACAGTTGTTTATTCTTCACATTATTGAGCATGAGATTATTATTATTTCTTCGATGTTCCCTTGATCAGTGACTCCTCTGAAAGGTGTAAGTGGCAAACAAAGTTCAAAATGTCTGAAACAAACAACTGCAGAGTCGATGGTTTTCAGAGAGGCTCACTTCATTGCACAAACTTGTGCCAACATCAGATTGCCAAATCCAGTCAGATCCTGATGACAATGTGTTAGCTGTAGGTGTGCCGTTCCGTACGATTCTAATAGTGAGGATGAGCATTCACAAATTAGTTTTAAATGATGGCAGACTCTTCTAGCTTATTGAATTTACGAGAGTTTTGAGTTTATTGTGTGATGAATATTTCAGTGTTCTTCAGTTTTCTTCTTTCATTTCCATCGGCACTCTATTTCTGAAAATAAATTATGCGGAGTTTGCTCATTACAGATTGCATGACAGACAAAAGAGGCCTCATCAAATTGCATGCCTTCGTGCTTTCAAAATTTCTTCTTTTCCTTCTACTCCTGGACTCTAGACATAGTTGCATTGCTAACTACAAATTCTGTTAGAGAGCAGAATCCTGAGTTTCTCATTGCAGGATCGGGGGAAAAAACTATTGCAGTTTGTTTCAGTGCATCAAAACAATCCTATAACTACCTAATCTTAAAATTCCAGCTATTAAACGACTTGTTCAATGCAGATCAGAGTCCTCCAACAGTGAAGCCTATTTGCGGCACGCAAAAGAGTTTGACTATTACGATGAACAGTCAGGAACACAACGTATATTTCTACTGTTCCATGTGCCTGATTGAGTCATACGCAACCCGAAAATTAACAATGCTGCGCAGTGCTAGCTTGTGCAAATTGCTTGTGTATTGCCTTAGCTTTCTTTTGCTGCATTTACCCAATTATATATATATATATATATATAGAATATATAATATATATATATATATGAGAAAAATGGATATCAGCCGGCAGGCTGAGAGAACTCTCTCAGCCTGCGCTGACGTGGCTCAAATTGTCACGTCACTGACTTGCGGCACGCTTTTAGGCGACTGTTAAATTACCAAATACCCCTTATGAAAAGCAACTCTTAGAGCGTTCCCTTGATTATTGTTTATTATTATTTTTTCCCCCTTTTATTTTGCCGCTCTTTATAGGATATAAATTATTTTCGCCTTATTTCTTTACCTCTTTTTTGAAAGATGTAGTTTCTCCTTTTCAGCCTGAGATAAATTTTTTTTTTGAAAATATAAAATCTTTTCAGATCAATGTTTTCAGCCTGCGATAAAATTCTACTTTATAGTTTAATTTTTTTGTATATAATGTAGTCAGAGTCTTGGTCGCATTGTACATTTAAACTGCGACCTTAGTCAAAGTTTTGGTCGCAGTGTACATGGTGAAATGCGACCAAGGTCGCAGTGTTGTTATTGATAAAGATAGCCAGCAAACTGCAATCTAGGGTTGCATTACATGGACTGCGACTTTGGTCGCAGTACGTTAAGTAATTATTTTTTTGAATATAATGTATTCAGAGTCTTTGGTCGCAATGTACATTTAAACTGCGACCTTAGCCAAAGTCTTTTGTCGCATTGTACATGGTTAAATGCGAGCAAGGTCGCAGCGTTGTTATTGATAAAGATAGCCAGCAACTGCAATCTAGGGTTGCATTACATGGACTGCGACTTTGGTCGCAGTACGTTAAGTAAGTGTTGTTTTTGGATTAAGTCATTTTTTGAATCTAAATGAAAAATGAAAATTGTCTGTTGTCTAATGCGACTTGGAGTCAGTCCGTGAGACGCGACCTGTCATAAAAGATTTATGAGATCTTTAACGTCAAGTCTATGTTGACGAACCCCGCACCATTCGTTGTTTCCCGAAGCGGTTGTCTACGCGTCGGTTCTTCAGGGTTTAGGCGTTAATGTCTTTTAATGCCAAACCGGCGCTGGCGGTTGGAGGACCATGGGCTTGCCTATAAATAGGGCTCACCCTCTCCCTTTAACAGCCCATAATTAGACTGTTTTCTTTCGAGAGCAATTGCTCTGAGAATTTCCGCCTTCTTCAGAGTCTCTAACAGGGGCCTGCCTCCATGGATGAAGATGACCTTATTGACGAACTTGATGGATGTTCGTCCACAAGGGAAGAAGTCATAGACCTCATCGTCCACAAGGGAAGAAGTCATGGTCCTCGTCGTTCACAAGGGAAGAAGTCATGATCCCTGACGAGGACTTAATCCTCACCGAGATCTGCTCTGACTGATGCACCAGTCAAGCTTGCTGGTAACGGATGGTCAGAGTGGGTATGGCGGCGGGGGATGTGGTGGATATAGTGGTGGGTAACATTCCCTGTGAGGTCTCAAAAACCTCCTCTCTTACCCCAGAAGTGACATCGAGGAAACTCCATGCTCACTGGATAACCTTCTGGTGAAGAGATGTTCATAAACGAAAGATTCTGCTGCCACAGACCTGCAGGAGAAGATTGCTCTTAGTAGTCAACAAGGGCTCTTCTTGGCTCTTTGATGTTTTGTCTTCTTGGATACTTTGATGTTTAGTGTTCTTTATAACACTCAATCTTATTGATTCTGCTGCCACCAGACCTCAAGAAGAAGATTTCTCTTAGTCAACAAGGGATTTTTTGATGTTTAGTCTTCTTGGCTACTTTGATGTTTAGTCTTCTTTGTAACACTGAATCTTATTGATTCTGCTGCCACCAGACCTTAGGAAGAAGATTGCTCTTAGTCAACAAGGGATTTTTTTGATGTTTTAGTCTTCCTTTGTACTGCTGTATTTGTAAACACTCAATCTTATTGTATAAGAGATCGTTGTATCATTTGCACATGCCTGGAGATAAATGCCTCGACATAAATAAAAAGCATATTTTGTTTTTTAATAAACTACGAACTTTTTTTCGCAGCCATGCATTGCAAACAAAACAACTATGATCATAGATGACACTGCGACCAAGGTCGCATAAGATACATTGCAAACAGTAACTACTGTGACCAGGGTCGACACTGCGACCAAAGACTGCGACTAAGTAACTGTAGCGGTGACGTGTCACATCGTCGCAGTGTTGTTGTTGATTAAGACTAAAAACCAGCAATAGCGACCAAGATTGGAGATTATTTTTTTAAGACTGCGGCCATCAACTGCGACCAAAGTCGCAGTGTTGTTGTTGATTATTTATAAAGACCACCAACTGCGACCAAGGTCGCAGTGATGTTGTTGATTCGTAAAGACCAGCAACTGCGACCAAGGTCGCTGTGTATTTTATTAAGACTAAACAGCAACAACTGCGATCTAGGTCGCAGTTTATTTTATTAATACTACAGTCAGAAACTGCGACCAAGGTAGCAGTGTTGTTTTGAGTAAGACTAAAGTCCAGCAACTGCGACCAGGGTCGCAGTGTATTTATTAAGTCTGCGTCCAGCAACTGCGACCAATGTCGCAACCTTTTCATTTTAAAATTTTTTAAGGGTGAAGTAATATAATTATTAACTGCGACCAAGGTCGCAGTGTTGTTAAGGATAAAGATGGTCGCAGTGTACATGGTTAAATGTGACCAAGGTCGCATTGTTGTTGTTGATAAAGATGGCCAACAACTGCAGTCTTAGGTCGCTTTACATGGACTGCGACATTGGTCGCAGTACGTTAAGTAAGTGTTTTCCTTTAGATTAACATGCATAGCGACCAAGGTCGCCGTGTTCTTGTTTATTAAGTGTGTTTTGGATTAAGTCATTTTTTGAATCTAAATGAAAAATGAAAAGTTGTCTGTTGTTGATGCGGTCAGAAACTGCGACCAAGGTAGCAGTGTTGTTGTTGATTAAGATTAAAGACCAGCAACTGCGACCTTGGTCGCATTGTATTTATTAAGTCTGCCTCCATGGTCGCAGTATTTCAACCGATACATAGTAGTAAAAAATGTAATTCACACAAATAACTTTAGAAAACAGATTATATATATTTTAAAAAGAAAAATTCCATAAATAACTCAATTGATTTATATATATTTAAAAAGAAAAACAAAATACAATTTTTAACTTCTAATCGTCGTCATCACCATAGTAATCAGATTCGTCGTCAAGAGTCATGCTTTCGTCTTCTGTCTCTTCCTCCTCTTCAGGTACAGTCTCATCGTCGCTTTCTTCCCTCATGTTTGTGTTTTGGTTCATCAATGAACTCCAGAAAGGGGTCGTCTGTATCAAGTTCAGATTCTGACCCATAGCGAGACATTGTTTCAGAACTAAACATAAAATCATCATTTGATGATTGGCTTCTTTCCGGTGAAGACGGTGGTGATGGTGAAGACATTGTTTGAATGTATTGGTTCTTTCGGTGAAGAGGATGGTTTTAATCCTTTGCTCATGACCCTTTATATATTTTTAATCCCGGAATTCCAAAAGGTTTAAGCTCTCGGACCACGTGAATATCTCTCAAATAATTTTCTATCTTTTCCCAAAAATTGTATACTTCCTAGGTGACTGTTCAGTTATCCAAAACAGTTTAAAAGTTAATACACTATAACTTTAAATTACTTTGAACTCCAAAACAGTACATTATTGCGACCAAAGTCGCATTGGGAACTGATAAATGATTAACTGCGACCATAAATTGCATCCATAGTAGGATTGCGACTATGGTCGCAGTGTTTAAGAGCAGCAGTCGCAGTTGGATATGTAATTAAAAGAGCTATAAGTTAATATATTGAGAAAGAGACCTTACAAAAAAAAAAAAATAAAAAGCTTTTAAAAGAAGACAAAATATAATTGAATATCAGAAGATCAGGAAATCCTAATCCTCGTCATTATCACCATCATAAGCAGATTCATCGTCTCATTCTTCTGCTCTTCCTCTTTATCACTTATTTCCTCATCATCTTGCTGGTTTTGAGGTTTTTTTGTTTCACCGATGAACTCCCAGAATGGATCGTCTCTATCAAGCTCTTCGTCTGACCTTTTGTAGGAAGCGAGCCTACAGCATCAGAGGACATGCTTCATCAAGCATGTCTCCGTCAAGTGGCAGAGGAATAATGTCTTCTTCACTAACCCACATGAAAAATTCATTATCATCATGAATAGGAGGATCAGTTAATACATTATTTGATGTAGTGAGATAGTCAAAAGGAGTGAAGTCCAGACTGGTATCAGATTCACTAGAATATCCTAAAGACAAAGGACCGGTGGGGGATTGATTGAAGTTGAATCTGAGTGTTCAGAGGAGAAGATGGGGAAGACATGATTCAAGAATGAATTTTTTTTTTGGAAGTTTTTGAAATCAAATTGAAAAGGAAGAGCAAAATTATAGTTTTTTAGGTATGAGGTAATATATTAGTTACAAGCATTATATAAAGGTCAATATTGTGGAAGAACATGAATAGTAATAATAATTGTTACAGGTGAGGGTTGAGTATGGTAGGAAGTGGTAAAAAAATTAAATATTAATTGAAGATTTATTGCTGGAGAATCTGAAGTACAAATTAACTTTTTATAGAATTGTTGGCTATATCTTTAGATTACGTATGGTGCACATCTTTCCTTTCTCGAGATTAACATTAGTGCATATCTTTTTTCTAGACTGGTGTTGTATCACGGTAGATATAATATTAATTACTTCTTTTACAGAAGGCATGAGAAAGAAGATTGCGAATTGGTCGCAGTACCGAAGGAGTCGCATTGCTATGCGATAGCATTTTTTGTCTTGTATTCTTTATTCTGTATTAAGTCTGCGACCATGGAATGTTTTTTTACTTTTGAATGCTAAAAGTCGCAGTCGTCATTTAAAAGGGGTATTTTTGTCATTTTGTTTCACGATTGTTTAGGAGGGATTTTTTGATTGTTTTGGCGCCAACACTCTGCGACCGATGTGTGGCCTATATTCAGCCACGTCCCGCAGGCTGAGAAACTCTCTCAGCCCGCAGGCTGAGGTACAGATAGCCCTATATATATATATATATATAT